>JBAHVQ010201368.1:57773-72794 GCA_036872915.1 Nanipora kamurai
ATAGAGTGTGAGCAAATAGAGCATTGGCACAGATAGCAGCCGAGGTTGCCATAAAAATACCTCGTATGAGCTTCATTCCTTATATTGTGAGTGTGGTGAAAAGCGCGACAAAAATTGCACTACTATCACGCTACTGCAGCTTTGCACAAAAGGCAAGCACCTCTCAAAACTTTGCTACAAAACTGTATATTTTGCATAATTGGAATTTTATGCTCTTTACCATTGGGCAATCGCTTGACGAAGAAATAGAAAACAGGCACTCTTGATCGAGTAGCCATGATGCAAGCCTCGTAGATAATATACCAAAATTTTTAGCATAATGAAACCAACCCAAGCAGACGCAGAAAAGGCAGTGCGCACTCTTTTGGAGTGGATAGGAGAGAACCCAGATCGTGAGGGATTGTTGGAAACTCCCAAACGTGTCGTTAAGGCTTTTGGCGAGTATTTTCAGGGGTATCAGAGCAATCCTGATGATGTTCTGCAGAAAACTTTCGCCGAGATAGAAGACTATGATGAGCTGGTCTTGGTCAAAGATATAGATTTTATCTCTCATTGCGAGCACCATATGGCACCGATCATCGGCAAGGCGCATGTGGCTTATCTGCCCAAACAGCGTATAGTGGGTTTGAGTAAGTTGGCGAGGTTGGTGGATATTTACGCCCGCCGGCTGCAAACCCAAGAATTGATGACTGCGCAGATTTGTGCTACTATAGAAAAAGGATTAACCCCCCATGGTACAGCGGTGGTGATCGAGGCTGGGCATTCGTGCATGAGCATACGAGGAGTGGGCAAACTGGGCTCACAAACGATAACCTCAAAGTTTGCTGGTGCTTTTAAGAGCGATCGCCAGCGCCGAGAGGAAGTGATGGCTCTGATGGGACACTGAAAGCATACTAAAAATAAAAATATCTTTGACTGTGGCGGTATTACTCCGATAAAGACAAACAGATATGGCTGTATCTCTGTTGCGTCAACACGCCCCGATAGTGCTGGCCTCTGGGTCAGCAGTGCGCCACCGCATACTAGAGAGCTGGGGAGTGCGTTTTGAGGCAATTGTCTCAAAATGCGATGAAGACGCCCTTGTACGCGAATACCAGGGCAGGATCGATAATGAGGGTATTTGCGCCCTTCTCGCTGCCCAAAAAGCTAAGATGGTAAGCTCGTTGCGTCCTCAAGCCTATGTGATTGGGTCTGATCAGATTTGCGATCTTGATGGAATGCTGCTGAGCAAACCGGCAAACTCTAAAATGGCTGCCGAGCAATTGCGCTTACTTTCTGGGAAAACACACCGCCTGGTGAGCTGTGCGTCTATTTTTCGTGATGGGGTTGAGATCGAGCGAGGGGTAGAGGTGGCAGAGCTCAAAATGCGTGAACTCAACGAGGATACGATTAGTACCTACCTAAGCCGTGAACGCCCCTATCAGAGCTGTGGCAGTTATATGTATGAAAAAAATGGCAAGTTCCTTTTTGAGCAGGTACAGGGAAGCTTGGAGGCTATTTTGGGGTTGCCGCAACAGTTTTTGCTCAATGCACTCTTTAGGTTGGGGGTAATTGATATCTGATCCTCTGTATGGCTGCTGAGCATAATAGCTCTGATACGCTTTGTTTTGCAGTATTTGTACTTTCAAATTTTACAACATTTTATTTTTGCAACCTATTTGCAACATAATTTTCACTTAAGGGGTGGTTCAGTTGAAATCTGTATTCCGGCAAGTAGCGGATGTCTTTTCCAATGATATAGCCATAGATCTGGGAACGGCCAACACACTGGTATTTTTGAAAAATCAGGGCATAGTTATCCAAGAGCCCTCGGTGGTGGCGGTGCAAACAGGCAGCCGAGGCGAGAAGATAATCCGTGCTGTGGGCACAGAGGCTAAGATGATGCTCGGGCGAACCCCCGGGACTATCCAAGCCATCAGGCCCATGCGCGATGGGGTGATTGCCAATTTTGATATGACAGCTGAGATGATCCGCTATTTTATCAAGAAGACCTATGTCAAAAACTCTTTTTTTAAGTTCAAGCCACGTGTTATCATAGGCGTTCCCTCTGGGATTACGCAGGTGGAAAAAAAAGCTGTTAAAGACTCGGCGCAATCTGCTGGAGCCAAAGAGGTATATTTGGTGGAAGAGCCCATGGCTGCAGCTATAGGTGCTGGGCTGCCGATTACCGAGGCAAATGGGAACATGATTGTAGATATAGGCGGAGGAACCACAGAGGTTGCGGTAATTTCTCTCTCGGGAGTAGTCTATAGCCACTCCACTCGCGTTGGCGGAGATACCATTGATGAGGTTATCATTCAGCATATCAAAAAGCGGTATAACCTGCTGATTGGTGAGAGGACCGCAGAGCAGATCAAAATGCAGATCGGATCGGCCTATCCAACCCAAGAGAAACAGCAAATTACGGTGAAGGGGCGAGACCTGATCACCGGCATACCCAAAAATCTGGAGTTGAGCAACGATGAGGTACTTGAATCCTTATCTGATGTGTGCGACCAGATAGTACAGGCAGTGAAAAATGCTCTAGAGGATACCCCGCCAGAACTGGCGGCGGATATAGTGGAGAAAGGGGTGGTACTAGCCGGAGGCGGCTCTTTGCTTAAAAATTTGGATGTCTTGCTGCGTGAGCGCACCAGTCTGCCCATTATCTACGCCGAAGACCCCCTCTCTTGCGTGGCACTTGGGGTGGGAGCTATGCTTGATAATATCGACCTACTCAAGAGCATATCTGTAGACTAACGCCAATTTTGCCTGCACTATGTTATTATTTTCTACGCCCAGAGAAGGTGATCACCAAAGGTAGCAGACTACTGTGACACTCGCCTCTCACTAGTTCTGGTTTATCCTGCGCTATCACAAGTGATACTTTGCCTCAAGTTAGGAGTTGAATGTTTGATTTTTTGGCAAAAAGACGCTTGTATCTTTCTATCCTCGTCATACTCCTAGCTCTAGGAGCAACCCTTATTTATCAGGCGCAAAGCGACAAAACGGATACCCCTATCTTGGCACTGCTGAGAAAAGTAGCCTATCCTTTTATCAGTTTTTCAGATTTCATCACCAACCAAAGTGCTACGCTGGTCAATCGATACATCTATTTGGTCGATCTGGAGCAAGATAATCAGGAGCTTCGTGCGCAGTTGGCAAAACTGCAACAGGAGAACTCTCGACTTTTGGAAATATCGGCAAATTATAAGCGCCTTTCGCGTTTTCTCAACTTCAAAATTGCCAATTCAGACCTCAAAGTCTTTGCCCAAGTCACCGGGCGTATCAGCGATGTCTATTCAGAGACGCTGATCATCAATCGTGGCTCTGCTGATGGAATCAGAAAAAATCAGGGAGTGATTACCCCCCAGGGCGTGGTTGGAAAAATAACGCAGGTTGATTCTAACCTCGCTCAGGTACAACTGATCACCGATATTCGCTCCAAAATACCAGCTCTGGTCCAGAGCACAAGAGATGGAGGGCTGCTCACCGGAGTATCCGCTGGAGAGGTGGAGTTGCGCCTCTTATCGCACGAGGCACAGCTTGAGGCGGGGCAGCGCATAGTCGCCTCTGGGTTATTTGGTATTTTTCCAAAAGGCTTTCTGGTAGGAACCATATCCAAAATACACAAGACTCCCTTTGGACTTTTTCAACAAGCACAGATAGAAACGGCGGTAGATTTTTCAAAAATAGAAGAGGTATTTGTGGTAACCCTGCCCAGCTCTGGAATCAATGTGCAAACCTTCTCTCGGTAGACTGTAGCTCCTCTCATGCGCATACTGACTTTTGTAATTATACTGTGGATAACCAGCATTATGGTCCAAAATTTAATGGGGCACCTTTTACCCCATTTGCGAATTGATATGTTTTACATGAGCGCTATGCTCGTTTTGTTGCGGCGCAAAGACCATGAGAGCACCTTCTTAAGCATTTTTTTTGGTCTATCTGCCGATGCTTTTACGCAAAGCCATTTTGGCACCTTTACCTTGATATTTTTTGTCAGTGCTCTGCTCTTGCGTCCATTCGTCCAAAATTTATACAACAGCGGAAAAGTAGAGGCGTGCCTGTACTATGGCGTTTGCCTCTTGCTCGGATACACTCTGCTGGCTATACTCTTTTTCATCTCAAACTTTGAGTTTAGTATTTTCTCTTTTATGAACACTAATGTATTGCTCTCTGCATTGATAGCCTGTGTTATCATAACCCCTGTCTACTACAGCTGGGTTCGCTTTTTAGAGCAACGCTTGTTGCGCCCACAAGGATACCTGCTATAAGAACTCTGTACCTGCTCAGCACTCTCCTGGTCAAAATAAAGTGGAAAAAGAAGAACCCCTCCAACCCTATGAGCTCAACCTGTTTCGACGCAGGGATTTTATTTTCAAAGGGCTGTTGAGCATTCCCTTTTTGGGGCTTGCTGGGCACCTTTGGAATCTCCAAATTGCTCAGGGAAAGTATTACCGAAATCTCTCCTTGGGCAATCGTATTCGCCTCCATTCTATTCCCGCCCCCCGTGGTTTAATTTACGATCGCAATACGTTGGTTTTTGCCAAAAATATCCCCTCTTATGATCTGACCTTGACTCCTGAGGACTGCCCGGACATTCCAGGCACTCTGCAATACATCGCCCATGCGCTTAAAATATCGCATACAACACTGCAAAAAAGGGTCAAAGACAACCGCAATAGAGCTAAATTTCGCCCGATTGTGCTGGCCAAAAACTTATCCTGGGAGAAAATGCTACTGATCAATGCGTTTCAAGAGGATTTTCCGGGAGTGAGCATAGATTTCTCAACGCTGCGCTTTTACCCCTTGCAGAGCAGTGCTGCCCATGCCATAGGCTATACCGGCGTGATCAATAATGAACAATTACGCAAGGTGTCCCAGAGCCGCCTGCGATCATCGCAAACCTATGGGCAAAAGGGGTTAGAGAGCCGCTTCAACGATTATCTGATAGGTGAGGACGGCGGCGAACAAGTTGAGGTGGATAGTGTGGGGAGAAACCTCCGTGTGCTCAACAGCGTTGCACCAAAGCCCGGCTATAACCTTAGACTGCATTTGGATCAGCAGTTGCAAATGGAAATAGAGCAAATCTTTGGTGAGCAGAAGGGAGCCCTTGTGATTATGAACCCACACAATGGGCAGGTTAATAGCCTGATCAGTAAGCCAGAGTTTGACCTCAACCTCTTCTCTGCTGGTCTCAAACAAGATACCTGGAATGCTCTGCGGCGCAACCCGGATAATGTGCTGAACAATCGGGCTATCCAGGGGCGCTACTCCCCTGGCTCAACCTTTAAGCTCTTGCTAGCAGTAGCTCTACTAGAAGAGGGCATAGTCGATGCGCAAACTCGCATAGAATGCAAGGGACATATTCGCCATGGTGCCCGCACTTATCACTGCTGGAAGAGAAGTGGACACGGTGCGCTAAATCTACAAGAAGCGATAGAAAATTCGTGCAATGTATTTTTTTACAGGGCCGGTTTGGAGCTTGGGGTTGATCGGATTGAAAAATACGCACAGCTCTTTGAGTTTGATAAACCAACCTCGGTTGACTTGAACAACGAGCTGACCGGGGTACTTCCCGGACGGAGATGGAAAAAGCAACGCTTTAATTCCTCTTGGTATCCGGGGGAAACACTCAATTTTAGCATTGGTCAGGGCTATACCACGGTGACTCCAATCCGCCTCGCTGTATTTGTCAGCAGCCTCATCAATGGCGGAAAGATTGTGACTCCAAGAATTGTCCACCGCCTTGATGATCCAAGCGGGGCAACTGGGGGTCTTGAGTTAGCCCCCTCGCCAGCCCGTAGAATATCTGGCATTGGTGCAGCAACGCTTGATCTTATCCAGCAGGGCATGCGTGATGTTGTGCAGGGGGCGCACGGCTCTTCACGCTCGGTCAATACTGAGGTAATCTCTTTGGCCGGAAAAACGGGAACAACCCAAGTGATCAGCAATAAAACCCGGCAAAAACTGCTGGCACAAAACGCAACGCTCGACCCTAAATACTACCATCACGCCTGGTTTTGTGGCTATGCACCAGCGCACAAGCCAAAAGTGGCTGTGGCAACCTTTCTGGAAAATGGTCAATCTGGCAAGAATGCGGCGCAACTTTCTCGAGATGCCTTGCTCAGCTATCACCGTCTCATAGAACCGATTGATTATACCGTATAAGCGCAATGCTCTATCGACAAAATCATTCTTGGGTGCTCGCCTCTGCCTCGCCACGGCGCAAAGCCTTTTTGCAGATATACGATTTTGCCTTTGTGGTAGACCCAGCAGATGCCGATGAGAGCCAAAAGCCAGCTGAGGGCACAGAGGAGTATACCCAGCGCCTAGCCTATCAAAAGGCAGAGCTGGTCGCCGCCCGCCACCCTCCAGAGGCGGTGATCATCGCCGCTGATACCACTGTGGAGAAAGATGGTATGCTATTTGGCAAGCCGGAAACCCCTGGTGATGCCTACCGCACCCTCACCATCCTCAATGGTGCAGAGCACAGAGTGGTGACTTCCTTTTGTGTTATGCGCTCTGCTGAGCAGAAAATCCTGCTGCATACCGCTAGCACAAAGGTGCTCTTCTATGAGCATAGCCCAGAGCTGCTGCGCGCTTATGCCAACAGCCTTGAGGCGCAAGATAAGGCCGGCTGCTATTCCATTCAGGGGCTGGGGGGAGCACTGGTCAAGTCTATTGTTGGTTCCTTTCCGACCGTGGTTGGCTTTCCCATAGAAGTATTTTTGCAAGAGATGCTCACCATTGGCTGGATCACCCCCAGATAAGCTGACATGCTCCAGGCAGACACACTTTTCATGGGTATAGTGATGCAGCAGCGTATCTTTGTTCTTATAGGGATAGCCATAACCACCATTTTATCTGATACGGCAGCGTTTTCCCCGCCTTTGCGTCTTCTCAACGCTGATCGCCAATACTCCGCCCAACTCAGCAATACTGGTGCGGAGCTTGTGTTGCGTTTGGCATCAGAGAGCGCACTCCTCAAAGGCGAGGCTGTACAAGAATTCGTATTGCCGCAGCAGAGCCCCGTTGAGCAAATTCTCTTCCATCCAAAAGGCGCCCCCATACTTCTCCTCCAGCAAGGGATGCGCCTCCTGCTCTATCACAAAAGCGGTGATACATTTCAACAAATCGAACAGCATATCGCCGATCTACCGCCCGGTGGACGGCTCGGTTTTGTGCCCATGGGTACCGAGGTGTTTTGGCATACCGATAGAGCGGCGGTCCGCTGGGATTGGCAAAACAAACAATCTCCGCGGGCAAAGACCATTCTTGATGCCGGAGAGAACAAAATCGCAGGCAAGGGCAAAATTACCAGCCTGATCCCAACTCAAACAGGTGGTTATGCCTACACCCAAGAGGGCTCATGGGAAATTTTTGTCCTTCCCAAGAACGCAGAGCGCTATATGCTCTCCGAGCACCGTGCCGAGGTTCTCGCTCTTGCGACCGACCAGAACGGAGGTGTCTATGCCATAGACGCCCAGGGGTATCTTTCCGTGTGGCATATCAACAAAGGAAAGCCAGAGGCATGGCATGCGCTACCCTTTCCCGCTTTCGCTGGAACACTGGAAGCTTTTCTCTTTGATCCTATACGCAATAAATTTTTTGTAGCCCCCTCAGAGGTGACTCTACAAAACAAGCAGAGCGTATACAGCTTTCGCCCCCAAAGTCAGGATAGCACCACTCTTGGTTTTTCAGCAGCTCCGGGATACGGCAGTAAAAACGGGCAGATATTTCAGATTTCCATAGGATTAGGGACATCAAAGAATCTCGACTCCTCCGGGCTGCTACCGGATAGATCGAGCGGGCTTGATTCGGCGCAGTATAGGCCGGAAGGGCGCAAGACAAGTCCATCGCCAGCCTCGCTGTATCAATTAGCACAAGATGCCGCTCAAGAAGAAGACTGGAAAAAGGCTCTCGCCTTTTTGGAGCGTGTTCTGCCAGAATCGGCGGACTATCGCCCAGCACAGCAGCTCGAAACACAAATACGCAAGCGGCTTGACGCCGAAAAACTGATCCGGCAAGCAGCAGAATACCTTGGGCAAGACAACTTCTCTGCAGCCCGTTCGGTACTGGAAGAGGCTCTGCGCAAAGACCCTGAGAACACACGTATACAAGCCTATCTTGAGAGCATTGATCAGCGCAACAGGGGCTTCTCCCTGCTGTGGCTATTGGCGGCATTGGCGCTTGGCACGGCGGGGAGCGGGTATTTTTTTCGTAAAACACTCAAGCAGCGATGGGCGCAGGTCGCCCCACATTTCTTGCGCATCTCTTTGTTGGCAAGAACAAGCACCCCGCAGCAAACACCACAAACGCCAACAGAACAAGCACGGCGCGCTGTGCAGATGGCAGCACGCTCTTCTCGATCGGGGCACCCTGCACCCTCGGATACGGAAGACAGGCCAGCCAAACCAGATTCGCAAAAACAGGCGCGCCGGCATAAAAGCGTTTTAGATGTCACCCAAGTGATCCTAGCCAATAGCATGGCATTAGATACAGGGCAGCTCTATGCGAAATCTTGGCGGACTATTGCTCAAAAAATTCAAGAGAATACAGCGGCGGCTCGATCTTCTGCCCCTGACTGGGACGGGCTTTGCAAGGATCTGTTGGAGCTGCAACAGGTACTCACGCAACTCTCTGGTGCTTGTCTACACGCACAGCGGGAAGCCTCAAAAGACCTAGAGCTTGGCATTCCGCAGCACTATGAAATACTAGGTGTTCATGAAAGTGCCTCCCCTGCAGAAATTAAACGCATGTACCTGCAAAAAATGAAGGATTACCACCCAGATCGACACCAATCATCCGAATTTGCATGGATTAAGGAAATCTCTGCCCAACATTCCCAACAGATTCAAGAAGCCTACGGGGTGCTTTCGGACCCTCAGAAAAGAGCCACGTATGATCGCACACTGCGCCAGGCTAAATCCAAAAAATAAACGCTAGCATTTGCATAATGCAGAGGCTTGTATGCCGTGTGTATGTTTTTTGCGAAGTCATTGATGCTACGGTTGTTGAGGCGAGAGCTAATAGTACTGCAAGGCAACCATGCTGGTAGCGCATAGCATAAAAGTGCGCTCAAAGGGTTGACTTTATTTTATATATTACATACAATTTGAGGGGTTGACCTTGTGCGCACGATACTCTTGGCAAATCACGCCACCAAAAAGTGAATTTACTTTTTATGTAAACTTTATATTATGCAGGTCACTGTACTCGGCGCCGGCTCGGCATTTGACAAAATGTCCTTTGTCAGCAACTTCATCATACAAAATGGCACGCACTATGTCCTTATTGACTGTGGGCACTCCTGCCATGCAGCACTCGCTCATTTGGGGATAGAGCACGAATCAATACAGGCACTGTTGGTTTCTCATCTCCATGCCGATCATGTCGGAGGGATTGAGGAACTGGCGATAAAAGGTTTTTTTGCCAAGACAAACATGCGCCTATTCGCCACACAAACACTTTTGCATGATTTATGGCATAAAACACTTTCTGGTGGGCTTGAGTTTCTCGAGGCTGTCCGTGGCGATCAGAAAAAAATGGCACTCGCTGACTATTTTCAGCTAGAAGCACAGGCGGCAAATGCTCCCTTTCAGATACCCGGCTGGAAGGATTTAACCCTTGAGTTCTTGCCCTCACAGCATATTCTTGGTATGGAGAGCTATGGTGTGTTGCTTAAAGGAACTCAAAAGAGCATCTTCATCAGTGGGGATACAAAATTTGTGGAAGACTATACCCGCTGCTACGGCGAGCAGACTGATATTATACTGCACGATTGCACCTTTACCGCCAAAGACCCTGCCAACAGTATCCACGCCTGCTATGAACAACTGCTCAACTTGCCCCAGAACCTACGCGATAAAATGTGGCTGTATCACTACCAACACGATCAAATTTTACCGGATGTTTCTGGTGAATTTGCTGGACTTGCGAATACGGGCACGTCATTTGCCTTAGATTAAACCTGTATTCAAAAATATGTCTGACGACGATATTATCAAGCAGCTCCAAAAACACTTTTCGCTCCCCAAAGCCCTGGAGTTAGACCTGCGCACCGCACGAGAGGAGGGGCTACAAGCCTACAATGCCTTGCATGTCTCACGCCTTAGACAGGCTTTCATGTGCTTCACACCCCGCATGAAAGAGGCGTTTTATGACACCCTCTTTTTTTTGCACGTCAACGACCCGGTCTACGCACAACATACCTTTGAAACCGAAAATTTAGGTATTGCCAAAGCCAAAAAAAGAACAGGGCATACCTGTGATCTCTATGTTGAAAACGCCCCAAGTGGCCTGGCACGGCTGAATGCTATGCCCGTTGATATACTCACTGGGTTGCTAGAACACGTGCGAGAAAACTTTACCAAAACGATGGAGAATCGCCCTGATGGCATATTTACCAGCGTGGCCTCTCTCGGTTCGATTGGTACAGTTGCTCACAAAAAAGAAAAGTCGGACCTAGACCTGCAAATACAGTATGATCTGGCACCAATTTTCATGGAGCATAAGAGCATCAGCAATAACCACCTCAAAAAGTACTTCAAGCAGCTTATCCAAAACCATAAAGAACAGAACGAGCAGCGCCAAGAACAAGAAATAGACGAGAGGGCATTGAAGCGGGTCTTTCCCCAACTGTACAATTGCCTCTTCTTATACGATGCGGCAAGGGTGCAGGCATACATTACCAAATTTGAGCAGGTGCGTGCGCTTGTTGAGGAAATCTCTCTTTTTTTGCAAATCTATGAACGGCGTTTAGGAAGGCAAAAAAGAGCACTGGAGGAAAGGCGGATCAAGCAGAAAACAGATAAAATACTGCGTTATCTGCGGATAAAATACCCAGAGGTTGATATACACTTTTTTACCTATTCTACAGAGAACTATCGTTTGGGTAATCACGGTTCTGGACTAGATTCAAAAGAATCATCTGGGTCTGCATATGAGCATATACTCAATTACGAAACGCTCATGCCCGGCATACAATTTTTATCCCTCATTCCCTTCCATCATGTGCTTCCAGATGAGATCAATCGCTCTGCAAAAGCATACAAATTCATACGCACTGCCTACAGCTTGGGGCTGTTGAACACTATCTACAATGGAGCCTTTTATGTGGATTTGGGACCCACGCTACCGCTTACCGCCGACTATATGGATAGGCACTACTCAGCAGTGTATTGGGAGGCCTTCAAGGGAACATCAGGCAATTTACCCAAATCTTTTTTGAATCTTTTACGCCTAGAGAATCTCTATTACGCCAAGGAGCGCCATTCGGTGATCGAACTGATCAAAAATCCATCGTTGCTTCCCTTGCCAGCACTGGAGGTAGGTGTGGAAGATGATGAGTTTGGTCTTCAATATGATGAAACCAAAAGCCTTTCCCTAGTTGAATTACAGGTGCTCGAACGCAATAATCCAGAGGTCAGATTTGATCCCTGGTGGCTACGCTATAAAGCCTTAAAAGTCTTCTTCCTCCAATCTCCAGAGGCTGCGATCTCCGATGAAGAAAAAGAGGCGCTCTTGCTTTTGATTGATACCTGTTTTGCTCTGCACATATGGATTTATGAGGTCTTTGAAATGCAGAATCAAAGCATAAACTACTCATCGGTGAGGGATATATTTTTACTGGAATACTTTGAGGCAGCCTTTCCCCCGCTCTCACAGAAAAGGTCGCGCCTACGACAGATATTTTTGGGAGAAATACATGTGGTCTCTGAGTTTGAGGTTGAGTTGCGCTGCGCCTTTCGCGATTCGGTCGATCGTATCTTGAAGAAAATCAACACTGCTACAAATACTGTTATACCAACCGAGCATAAAATATGGCTGCACTACTACAAAACCTACTTTATGCCCAAGGAAAAAATGGTGGTGCGCAGTGCCTTATCCTACCTCAATCGACAAACCGGAAGACCACAAATCGTGGAAGAAAAAGACAGCACAGGGGCGCCTCTTTGGAAGTTTAGAGCCATCACACAAGAGAGCAAGAAGCGCTTTAACCTCTATGAAGACGAGGGGGGTAAGAGTTCGAATAATGTGCTTGTCTATGAAAGTGCGGATCTCTTGCATGGCATTGTATACTGTGTTGCCAACCACCTCTTTGGGCTAGGCTCAGGCGGCATAAAAATGACAAAATCGCAATTTGAGTTTGTGCCCATAGTGCAGGACAGCATCACCAGAGACGAAGCTCTCCAGCTTGCCCCCATTAAATCGGAGATTTTGGATTATATGGCTGATTTTATAGTGCAATCCTTGCCCCGAATATCTGTAGATTACCGAGACTGCGTGAGAAAACAGAGCGAGATTCGCGATCTTTGTTGTATCCTCAACCTAGGAAAATTTGGGCGGGTAAACTTTGTGACCCGTGATGTACTCGATAACCTGAAGTGCAATCAACTTGACATTCTCAGCATCCAGCGCAAGGCCTCATTGTTTTATGCGAACCCAAAAGGGCTGCTTGCTTCTGATGAGCTACACTCACACATATTCCAATACATCGAGCTCATTGGCGCAAACCTCGGCGGAGAGCATCCTCAACTGGAGCGCTTGCATTTTTGGGTAAACCCCTTAAGCTTTCAGTTCTTGAGCCTGCATTCCATGACCGAGAAAATAGACTTTTTTTCTTCGCTTTTACGAGAAAATTTTATCAATTTTTACGAGAAAAAAATGCAAAAAACAGGGGAGTAAACCTCGAATATTTGACAAATGATCGAATTGCTATATTATCTAAAGTAACACGAGTTCTATTTTGTTAAAACTTTTTTGTTTGCACTTATTTAATGAAAATATAGATTATGAAAACGAAACTAGGTATATTTTTGATTATTATTTCTGCGTTTACACTTGTTGCTTGTAGCGATAAGACCTTTCAGGGCATACAAGAAAAGGCAGACTATGCTCTGCTTGATGATCTAATGGGAAAGCAGCATTCTAAAGATGAGCTCAAAAAAGCGGCTTCCGGACTGTTCCTTGATAGTAGCTTTACCAGTCTAGGAAAAGAAGAGCTGGGAGGTGGTGTTGATATTTACAAGTACTCCCATAAGTACGCAGGAAAGACCGACGGAGCTCTTTTGGGGATGAAGAGGACTAAGTACTATTACTTAAGAATTTTCTACATCAAAACAAATAATAGTGTAAACGAAGACTGGGCATACTACCTTGATTCTGAAGGTGGCGCAGAATCTTGCTGGTTCGGCTTTATCTGTTCTGATGAGGGAAATACCGACATCAAAGACTATGATGCTCTGGTAAAAACCAAGTCTGGTGCCAGCATAGATACCTGGAAGTAGATTATCTATCTTGTCTGTATGGGGGTGTAAGGGATTTCGACTGTAATCTTGTAGGTAAGACAAGCAAGTAGTGGTTTGTCGAAGGGCCACTGAAAAAATCGACTAAAACATTATCTGCCAAAGATAGTGACTATGTTCTTAACGAAGTAGCAGTAGCTGCTTAGTTGAGAACGCCACCACCGCATCGACAAAGTCGCTCTGCGGTGGCACGAAACTTACGATGTGCGATACCTAAGCTTTCGTGTTATTTTTATCGTACTTACTGTGCGGGTATACCAAGGGCTTGTGCAGGAAAGCATAGCTTGGTTCGCTATCTTGAATTTTGTCAATGAATGCAGAGATACGCTAAATTTTTCCCATTGACTAAACTTGTAGAAACCTTGCCGCAACTTATAGGACCCGGGTTCAACTCCCGGCACCTCCACCACACCCCAAGACTACAGGAGTAAAAAATGGATTTAAGTGCTTTGCTTACTCCGGTTTTAGTACATTTTCTCGTCGTGATTACGCCTGGCCCGGCGAATATACTGATAATGCAAAGATCAGCTTCGATTGGACGGGGAGCAGGACTTTTAACAGCCATAGGCATTGTCACAGGGGCAGCCATGTGGGCTTCGCTTGTCTTTTTGGCTATCGTGTTCAGTTATACTCTTTCAACATGGCTAACGCAGCTACTCGGACTTTTTGGTGCAACTTATCTAGCATACTTAGGCTTCAAGATCATTAAAAACCGAAATAACCGTATTGCTAATAGTACCGGTGCAATTGAGGCTGATTTAGGTATAAAGGCATATCTACAGGGATTTTTGCTTCACGCTACAAATCCGAAAGCTTTTTTTGGCTGACTTGCCATCGTTTCTGTTGGAAGGATAGATTTAGCTACTGGCAATACTCTTTTGATTACTTTTTTGCTTTGCACGCTACAAAGCGTTATTGTATTCGGTGCATATGCAATGATATTTTCTACAAACAAAGTCATTTCTTTGTATCAAAAGTATAAAATATTGGTTGATTTGATATCTGGGTTGATACTTGTTGGTTTTGCATTAATGACTCTATATCATCTTGGGCTTGATATTGCTAAGATATTTTCTTACACTATCAAAAATGATAATATATAGCTGATTAAAGGGAAGGAGCTGTACTAAATAGGGTTAAATTCGATCCCATTTTCTGAGCTGTTTGAGTTGCTTGTTTGAGCTAAGCAGAAATACAGAACAATCCCCCTGCATTAGTTGGCGAGAAGGGGTAAAAATTGTAAGTTTCCTAAATTTTTGCGATTTTTCGGGCGAAATAGGCGTTTTTTGGGGGATATTGCCCTCTGATTGCCCCATTTTTGGGTGTTTTCCTGTGCTCTGGGCACACTGCTCCCTGCATTAGGCATATGAGAGCCTAGGAGCAAGACTGTTGGAGGCTCGCTTGAGGTTATAGGCGATAGACTTTGCCCAAACCTCGCTGGCGACCTTCTCTAGTCCAACTAACTTTGCACGGGATAGCCCATAGGTTCGCTTTAAGGTGCCAAAAGTTCGCTCTGCCACAAAGCGCACCTAGAGATCAGCTTGTTTCTTCTCTTCTCCCAAGGGTTGTATGCTTTGCCTTTGGGCCTCTTGCGCATGGTCCCCTCCCTATACCTAGCCTGGCAACGGCTCTGTTCGCCTTTGAATCAGCACCCTTGTCATACACAATCCACATGCTCGGCTACATTCTCCACAAAACCCCTCTGCTCGCTTGCGTTTCGCTGGTGATA
>JBAHVQ010201389.1:0-13174 GCA_036872915.1 Nanipora kamurai
AAGTTCAGTACAAAAATATAAGTTCAGTACAAAACTATAAGTTCAGTGCTAAAATATACGTTCAATACAAAAAGAAATGTTCAAAAGCTATCCTATCCCTACACTGCAAACCACACAGACAAGATGCTGCACGTATCGGCGTCCATAACCTGTGACTGGTTGCTGAATTTAAGCAATAATTTTAACTTCTGTCCAAGTTATGGAACTGAAGTTGTCAGCAAAAAACAGTCTAACAGAATTTTCTCTTCACGACGAGTTGACCACGAAAGTATCATTTGTTTACTTTTCACGTTGCATGGTATTTGTATAGTATGTCAGTTAGAACGATTTAACATTCGCAATCGGCCCGCAGTTGTAGCTTTTTATTTTTGATATTATGTTATATATCATGTGTACGTGGCAGCTTGATGTCATTACAGACGATGTGTGGATGCTACAAACCTGCACCTTTTGTCTCAGTAGCTCAATGGTTATCAGAACCCCCGTCGTTCCCGTTTTTCTGAGGAAATAGGCTTGACGAAACGTGAATATTTCGTCCGTGATGATATACAGTTGCCATATACTCATTCTGTATAATGTATAGCATTCTATAGGCGACGGAAGTGGGAGGGCCAGGAAGGGTATTGATACTCCAATAATTTTATTCTGGTAGTTAGGCTCCCAATATTTATATGGCTTTTTTTACTCATTTTACCACAATGGGCTCTTGCTAACTATGTTGTATATAATTAAATTGTTCATTCTACCATCATCAAATAAACTCCATCCCATTCCCTGACCCATGCAAATAAATCAATGAATCATGTTCCACTACCTCGCCCAAAGTGAGCCTGCCCCGAATATGTTATCTGTTTCTCGGTTTCGCCCTCATGCATTCGTAATAAGCAGTGACGGAACCATGGGAAGGGTTCAAGAGGCTTCAATGCCCTCTTTGACTGCTTAAAAATGTAGGAATTCCTTGCCACAGCTTCTACATTTAAAAAAAATAACTTTATTTTCATCTTATTTCTTTAATTTACCAACTGGCCTGCTTAACTACCCCTCTTCTAAAAGCCTGGAGCCCCACCTGGCTTGATAACCCCCTATGATAAAATCCTAGATTCACCCCCAACAAAAAGCTTCAACAATGGGGCCATACTAGTCTTGTGCTCCAATGATCAAAGCATTCGTGTATGGAAGAAACCATATGGTATTAAATTTTCTTAACCGCCGTGCCTGCCAGCAACCAGTCAGGTCCCGGACTTCTTTAACTTCTTCGTAGAAGCTTGGTACGTCTTATTTCATACCCAAGAAAGGTAACCAGGTCCGCTCTTTTGGTGGGGGGAGGGGTACATAATCGAGGATGTACCGACAAACTATACAAAATATGCTCTGGTAGTTTACGTCCATGAACTTCAAAAGATAAGTTTTGCTAAATTTCGTGTCACAGTACGTTGCGCAGTAAAAAATTTGCTTTTGAGTCGAAATTCAACAGGAAGTGGGTAAAATGGCAAAAGTTGAAACGGTACACTGCGGTTGGATATTTGAGCGTTGGACTGAAATGAGTTAATTTGGTCACGCATTAATGAGTGTGCCCGAACACAGTAAAATTACTGGGTCTGTCGTGTTTACAGTGTGCGCAAACCGAATCGCAAAGAAGTGTAAACGTAACTAAAAAACCTAAAGTAGAAATTTAGCAATAGATTGACCAGGCGCGAAAGGTAGTCTTGCGACAAATATAAGAGCCCAGCATAAAATACGGAGAAAAGGCATGATCAAAAACAAGGAAAAAGATACAATATTTATTGAATAATTTATTAACAATTATATTAATATTAACAATTTATGCAATAAATATTGTATATATTTCCTTGTTTTTTTATCATGCCTTTTCTCCGTATTTTATGCTGGGCTCTAAAGTAGAAATTGTCGGAATCTTTATATCGTTAGCAGGAATTTTAAAAGAAATGCTTGTTACCAAATAATATCGGGGAACAACGTTGTATCCTTTGACGTACTTCATCTACTTTAAACGGGGCAACTTACGTTGTAGTCTATACTCCTTTAAACGATACTTCAGAGTCCGAACTGACATACGAATGCCATGTAACATGAAAGTAAACAAATCATACTTTCGTACTCAAATCCACGTGAAAAGTAAATTTCGATTACAGTCTTCAGTGACAACAACTTGAGTTGCCGGTAGAAGTTCAGATTATAGCCTGCGTAGCAAGTGTTTCAGTGGGTGACGACAGCGAAAGGGGGAGGGGAGAGAGGAGGGAGAAAACGCTTGCCCGCAAACCCCACCTTGACAGCTTGTCGACAAAGTAGCCTGTAAGCTTCCAGTGGATGTGAAAAGTCACTTCTTTTAAAATCAAAACATGCTCCGCGCGAGTTTCTTGTCAAAAGTGCGAATGTTGAAGCTTTTATAATTATTATTTAATGGTATAAATACATATCTTCGCACACAAGTGTGAATTACGATATGTTTATATAAGAAATGAGAAAAATAAAAATGCATAGAGGTTTTGCCAAGCGCTATATTAAGCCAAGTAATTACAAATATTACGTCAAATAAAATACAGTGTATTAAGAGTTGTGTTGAAAAGGATTAGTCAGTCACGGTATAAATAAAATTATACAATATACGCCATTGCTGGGAAAAAAGCTCTTTTTATATCTGTCAGTTCGACACTTAGACAGGGCAAAACTAGAATTATTTCGGCGGTTACGTGAATGACACTCTGTGCGCAAGAGAGGCAGGAGGTGGTGAAGACGGGAATCCGACTGTTCAAGGTTATGTAGTACCTTCAAGCCACGTTCATGTCTCCTGTCGTCTAACTGGCCGCACTTGGTGATTACCAATGCGTCACGGTAATGAAAACGTGGGAATAAAATACGCATGACGCGCTTCTGAACTGCTTCTATTTCTTCGCGAAAATATTCCGGGATACTATCAGACCATATAACACAACAATACTCTAGCACTGACCGCACAAGTGCAAAATATATGTAAATCAAGTCGTGAGATGGAATACCACCACGTTTGAGCACTCTGATAATATATAATCTCTTGGACGCTTTGCAAACGATCTCATTGATGTTATCATTCCACAATATACTTTCCGTTATGAAAAGCATGAGCACCTTGTAAGATGACACTTTCTCAAGAGGAACACAATCGATAGTCAGTGGAGCACCATCTGGCCTTGTTTTCAGTGGACAAATTAACATTTCCTTACACTTCTTCGGGTTAAGATTCATGTTGTTGTCATTGGACCAAGAGGAGATTGTGTCCAGGTCAGATTGGAGAGTTGAGGTAGCGTCAACATCAACAACCACAGATATTGTGATATCATCAACATATTTCCAGCGCTTTGCTTTTAAGGGAGACTTCAAAGCAAGACCGTTGATCATAATCACAAAAAGGATTGGCCCTAGTTTTGTTTCTTGTGGGACATCAGCATTGGTGATCTCGCAGTCCGATACAGCGGAATTGAGTTTGACGGCCTGGCGTCGGCTACTGAGAAAGCTACAGATCTACCGAATTAGCGATCCTCTAACACAGGGGTGATAAACGTTTTTACCAGAATATTGTGATCAATGTGGTCAAAGGACTTGTTCAAATCCAAATTGCAAACGCCGAGGTATTTTGCTGACTGATCTAACGAGAGCCAGTTCTCTAGCGTGTCTAAGAGACAATAAGTAGTGGACGAACCTTTTAGGGAGCCAAACTGCCGTCGGTCTATCTCATGTCGAACATCTTCGACGAGCCACTTCAAAGCAAAGTATTCTTGGGCTTTGATACACATGATGTAAGTGCTGTGGGCCTGAAGTCACCATAACCAGTTACTGAAATAACTTGAGTGATTGGAGATATGTAAGAGCCACAAAGCCATGAAAGCAGGGCTATATTTCCTCTGAAAATCCTTTCAGGCCGTCGAAAAGAAAGGATTTTTTCGGCAAAATTCATGCCAATATTTGCAGGAAGGTTGGTCTCGAGATAGCTGATAACGCCGAGCTCTATTCGGATCGAGCATGCAATCCATGCGCTCGGAAAATACGTAATTTAGAGACAGTAGCCGTTTCCACACTAGAAGACAAGCAACGATTTTTGACGTACAAGAGGCCTTCGACGGACAAGTGGTCTTGGTGTGAAAACGGGATGGACATGGTTTCAGACGTAAAAGTTCCCTGAATTTGACCGTCTATTTGTCCGTCTGTTTAGGCGATTTTTCGAAGTCGAGTTTTTCGTCTGGACGGATAAGCCGTTCAAAACCTGAGCAAAATTCATATCAGACCAACACAAGACACTCGAAGGAGAACGGGATTAGAAAAGGATGTGTACGTCATGTGCACGTGTGCGCTATTTTGTTCGCGTGGTTTGCAGTGAAGGATGGGATAGCTTCTTTTTGTATTGAACTTTTATTTTTGTTTTGGGAAAGATATGCCTGTATTGGAATAGATATCTGCGTATTGGAATATATATTGTATTGTCTTCATGGGCCACCGTAATCGCTTCTTCGGGTTCAGACTTTTTAAATTTTAACAAACCATTCTTAAATTAAATGTCATCGGCTGTTGGAAAATCGAAACATTTAGTTAGCCTAAAACGTCGTGAAGTATAGTTTGAATCACAAAACTTGCACAAATTAATCAATTTTCGCCATGTAAGCTTTCATTCTATTATTTGTTGTCTTTTTAGTCATTTCTGGAACTGACTACTCCAACAAATGATCTGAAAACTGACTCAGCTGAAATCTGAGCAAAACAAGATTTTACCGTCATTGTATTGAATTGGATTGTTTCGCTACCAGTGGTGTATCATTATTAGACTATTAGTATGTCAGCCAATCGGAATGCACGATTGTAATAGTCCACTAGTTGGTTTATACTAAATAAATATAATTAGTCTGTAGAATTTAGAATTAATACATTATAATAAGTTAATATCGAATATTTTAGTAATCAATAACTTTCAATAATTAATTCTTATTTCTGTAAAGTCCTTGTGTACAGGGCCGTAGCGAGATGGGGGGTGTTGGGATGTCACACCCCCAACATTTATTTGTGATAAAATTTAGATAAATTAACAGCTGATTCAAGCCAAAATTCAGGTAAATTAGAAAACGATTGTAAAAGACCTTTCTGTCGTTGGAATCCGCGAATGCGGTTGAAGGACGGTACCATAGCTGTTTCTAGCTTCATAAAACGGGGAACCTTGGGTATCTGTGTGTGTTGGGTGATGTAATTTAGGCTAGATTTTGTAAGCTACAGTAATTTACGAAGTGAGCTTCTTGGATGTAAGTTGAAGGGTCAGACTGGAATTTTTGTAGTGCGCGGAAAAAAGCGTCTCCGCGTCATTTCTTATGTCATCCGCATCCGCACAAAAATTACAATCTGGTTGTCATCCGCAGTGGTACTTATGTCTGTTAGCCTCAATCCGCGCAAAACTAAGTTAACTTGAGAGGAGATTCATTACGATTTCTACTCATTGTGGCGTTTGTTCAGACCCTGTCTTCTCAGGGGGCATCTTAATATGTGGCATCTTAACTTGCTCACCTTCGATTGCCCCCACCCCACTGCTACAAACAAGATCCTTCATCTCGTTCCCAGAGCTCCCCTCGGACCACTAGCACACTGCAGTCAGTGACCGTAGTGACCAGGCTGTTCCGATCGCTTGTTTCAGAGATTTCAACCCTCCAGATTTCCCAATTTAAATTTAAGCCTCATGATTTTCGAACAAAAGGCGTCAAAAGTTGGGATTTTTAAAAAAAAATAATTCAAAATGAATGGACATCTTTTAATGGAAGCGAGTATTATTAATCTGAGACAGAATAACCCTAGAATTGCGCTGCAGTGCTGTTGCACACCTTTTCACCCTTAACAGCTAAGTAAAGGCGATTGTGACCTTCCTTATATGTTTTACCTCAAGCTAAGGTCATGGTCAGCTGTAATTAGCTCCCTGTGACGATGAGATTGGACCATTTTCGATACACACACAGGGGTGAAATTAGTCTCAGAATGCTCGAAATGCCATTTCAGAGACCTTAGATTTTCAAAATTTCTCAGGGGGACATGCCCCAGGACCCACTAGAAGTTCTAGCCCTTCGGCTTCAACTGAATCATCCCGATTTTTGGAGATGTGTTGTTGGTATGTATATTTTCAATTGTTGTGAAAACGGAGGTACTTAGATTCTCCGAGCTTAACAGAAGCAAGCATTCTTGAAATCTTTATGTAGTCATCGGCGCAAGAATCGATTGTCTTTTGTCCATATCCGCGCCGGAAGTCGCAGCATATTCTTCTTCTCCCTGCCTTTTGCAAAGATTCCAATCTGGTTGAAGGACATATTATGAAATCCTTTTACGTTCACATTTCAAAGTAAAGTGGACTTACGTTGTGTAAATTGGAATGTAGATTTTACGACCAAATGTGAAACATTTTCAGGTAAACTTAAAAAGATTGTGAAAACTAGGTAAATATTCCTTTTACATCCCTCCCCAGCTGGCTTTGCTCCCAACGGCACTTTCTGTTTAAAACCTATTATCGTTATCATCGTTGTGTTTTGCGTATGTGTCCAGTGAGACTAATCATATACGACACACAAATACTACACCGGGATAACTTTTACCTTTGCAATCACTTCGAATTCCCAAGTAATCTCTTTGTTCTTGTCAAGATGTGTTACAAACAAATTCTGCTTACATAAAATACTCTGTTGCCCAGTAACCTCAGCAATCTATTGAAACATATAACATAAGTTTGCATTTTAATGAAACAGAATAACGTCTGCCTAATATTCTCAGCTTAGACCTAATATTATCCGCAATAACTCACTACAGGCCGAATCATCTCATTTATTCAGTTAAGTTTCCTCACTAGCTTTACTCACTCGTTCCCAAATGGGAGGAAACCCTCCAAGATAAGGAATGGAACAAATCCCTCCAGGGTAGAAACTGATTTTATTAACCTGTTGAACATTGTCAACAATACTAAATGCTGAACACTAGTCTGGCTCATGTGGGAGCTTGGTATATATCAGACGACCAACGAACGTTCGTTACCTCGTTACCTTAAAAAAAACGATTACCGAGCCCTTAACGGATATCGAAGACTGTCTCTCGTACTTGAGCTTTTTACGTAAACGCAATGACACCTTTGAGAACAACTTTTAACTGAATCTTGAGAGAAATGGGTAAACTGTCAGTTAGGAAAAGGATGACGCAAAATAAAGACTGGGAGCCACTGACCCCTCCAGAAGCCCCCCGGGGCCGGTAGTTTCACTAATTACTTGTGTTTGAAACGCCAGCTACTTGTTGAACGAAATCAAAGAAAATTATTCTTTTGTTTCTGAAGGATAATTTTGAACCTAATTTTATTTTCGGACAAAACCAAAGTACCAAAAAAGGTGGGGTGCATACAATTTTCAAGGAAACTAGGAAATGAAAACTGTTTAGACGAATAAGAACGTGAAATGTTATTTCGTACACTATCTAATTTACTATTAAACCGTCATGCTGATTGAGGGCATTGATGAAAACCGGGAGCTGCAAACTTGAATGAGAAATAAATGCAGGTATACTGCAGGATACGACATCGGGGTATTAGACATTCAAAGAGCAAGTGGTCCTAAAATACACCCGATTTTATCTCCAGACGCATACTTTTCAAATGTTTTCCGGGGGGAACGCCCGGGTACTTGATTACCAATTGCCGGCTACTTTTAATTTGGCACCTATTGCTTTAAAATCTCTGGACAACGCTGAGTATCCATGATGATATAATTGTTTTGCTATAAATCATTCTCTTCCAAAGTTTTTTAAACATCTTATCGAGGTGTCTCAGTAATTTATACATCATTCACTAATCAATTAGTCCATCTGTTAATTAATTCTGACATACGGATTACTAGATAAACTAAAATCCCTCCGATTGCAAGATAACAAGTACATGCATGGTTGATAAATAATTTCACGTCATTAACCTTCAGCTGGTATGATTACCATCCGCCAAGCTTATAATTTTATTCAGGCTCCTTAGAACTTAAGAAATATGTATTATTAATCGGTTTAGATGTACTTATAAGAAAAATATTTTCGCGAGGTCTCGACAACAGCCCGAGGCTGTAGGTCAAGGGTGTGTATGTGATCGAGAGAAAATAGTGTTTTCCATGTGATCCAACTTGCATTCGACGATTACAAATAACGCGATAGACGAGCAGAAATACCCTGCGATATTTGTTCTCTGAAAAACTTATGATCTCAATCGATTACGATTCCCTCTTGAATGTTGACAGATGTCAAGACTCGCCGGGAGAGTATAGAAAATATCATGCTGTGATTAGCAAGAAAAATTCCTGGTGTAAGTTGGACTCTTGTTTTGCAATAATTGAAAAGAAAAAAAATTGTTTCTTTAAAGTTGGATGATAACCTATTAGACAATTTAGTGTACAGTACTCCTGGATACATTACTCGTAATTTGTACACTAACTCGTCTTATGGGTTCGCCCAAAACACCGAGTCGCAAGAATAAGGTGTTAATGACAAGTGAGTCACATCGATTTCAAGATGGGTGTGTAACTTTCGGAGATTGATGTAATATTTCAAATCCTCAAACTCGGACTGGACCAGATTTCAAGTCCGAGCAGTTTGTTGACATCTCATACGAATGATTTCGAATAAGAAATTAGATCAGACAATAGTTAATTTGTTATTAGAGGGTAAAGGATTCAATTAAGCATTATTGAAAACAAAAGATGACTTAAAATCACTATTTGCGAAAACAGTTTAAGCTGAATTTAAAAGCATTTAAAGGTCACAATTAAAATGAAATAAAAGTCGAACGATGCGCTCCATTGATTTTGAATCTCTACTACGAGGCAGTTTTAGCATCGAGTAAAGTTAGGAAAAGATGGCTTGTAATAAGAGAGAAAATCATGAAGGAAAAGCGCCTGTCAAATGTTTTCGGCGATCGCGAAGCTGCGAGGAAGAAGGAGAATTGTTAGAAAATGCCGTACCATTGGCAACGAGGTACAAGAATAAGTCGGCAGTGAATATATTGAAAGAGTGGATAAAAGCTAGGAATAACTGTCGTGCTGTGCTCGAACAAACAAGCTTAAACGTAGGGTTGGATGAAGTTGAAAACTTAGATATTGAAAGCTGGGAAAAGATGACACCGAGATCGTTAGATTTTTGGCTGAGAAGAGATTGTGTGTCTGTATTTTATTCTCTATAAGAGATTTGATAAATGTGAATTAGAATTACCGTGCTTCGTTTTGTTTCATGCTTAAAATCGCGATGCAATCGTTGAGTTGAATTTAATTTGTAGCTGCAAAGCAAACTAAATAACTTCATTCATGTTCTAAAAGTGATTTGGTTTTTATGTTGTCCTAGGACTGAGTTAATTTTGATCCAGTCCTAGGACTGGAACAAATTAATTCAGTTCATTCATTCAGCCCCAACTCGTCCATGCTGATATCAAAACCCTGCCCGACTTTTCATAGCGATGGCCATAACTTCCCCAGGTATCCAGTATCAACACGTGGCCAAAATAAAACTATTTGTTTGGCTAATTTCTTGATGAATTATTAATGAGTATGAGATATAAAGATATAAATAAAGAGCACTCCTTATTAGTATTCTTTATATAAAGTCTACTAATAAGGCAGAGCTTGTTTTTGTCATATGCTAATATTTTCCTCCAACAATGTGAGCCATTGTTTGAACTCCACAGGGACAAGCTTTTTGGGGTTCATTTCTGAAGCCGTTCAATAAACTCGCAGAACGTGTTTTATCGGGTCAAAAACCACTCGGGTATAAAACACTCGGGCAACGCCCTCGTGGTTTTAAACTCGATAAAACACTGCTGCTCGTTTATTAAACATTAATTAAACAATAGTGTCATTAGTGTTTATGTGACAAGGGCATATGTACGGACCGGCCCGAAACGGTAAATAACATCTCTATCTTTTTATTGTACCTCAAGGTTTTTGTTTCCGTAGATCTCTCATCCATTTTGTTGTAAATATTTCATTTTATTGGATCAACAAGACAATATTGCTCGCTTTTGCATTGGTTCTCTTCGTGCAAGTCTATTTTTATATTAAAAATTTATCGCAACAAATAGCCGTTTTAAGAAAGTCTAAATGCCAAATGCAAGGTTACGCTTTCGGATCGTCGTCAAATATTGAAAAAAAACAAAAAACAAACGCCCGCTTCTTTAGCCAATCAAATTGTAGGAATGCCTTTTTCTTTATTGCTGATGGCTTATACCTCCTATCTAGGTGGTCTATGTGGCCTCTCTACGTTCTTCGGCAAACTAGTATTCTATAATAGCTCAGGGGAAAATCATAAAGGATTCCGACAACATTTGAACACAATTTATATCAAATATATAAATTGTGTATATAAATACATATATAACAAAATATCAAATTAACTTATGAATTAAAATCTATCAACTCGATTTCGTTCCTTGACATAAAATTAATCGCTCCAGTGGCTGTTCCTCTACATCTGTTTGTTGCAACCTAATGTTTATTGGGTTATTATTGCTTCAGTTGTTGATAATATATTTCCAAATCACACCAAAATTATCTTAATCCTGAAACGAATTAACTTTTCTTTGCTTCTTATATACCAACATTAATGTCAAATTTGGACTCGATCGAGAAAGTTGTTAAACTCCGCTTTCCTCCAAATTAGCATTGTCTTTTTCATTTTTTTCCATTTTAAATAACGAAGTGTTAGATAATGTTGACCATTTTCTTAACGTTTTGCGCGCATAAAGGTTGACGGGCAAGATAACTAAAATGCTAGCGGGGAATGAAACATAATCTGTTTCCGAAGATCTTCAGTTTAAAGAAATCGTTTTCGAAGCTACCGTAACCTTTTGAAATATTGTTGAATTCCTTTTACTTCGCACCACGTTTTAATTTATGTAACCGGTGAAGTCTGATGGGGGCACATATTAGTAGAATAATTGATTTGTAAAAATAGTACAATGATTAATTCAATCCAACCATGCCTTCTTCTTATGCCTTACATTTATGTGCTGTCCTGAAACTATGTTTTTCACCCAGTGAATCCTCTTGCTTACGACTTAAAGAATACCTTACCATTACATTTTCTGGTAAACCAAGCCTTCTGCTTTCATTTATTGCATCTTTGATCCACTGAATATTCGAAGTTGATGATTGTCTCTTTTCCATGATAATTCTTTGCCGTTCTTGTATTTGGGCAACGCGATGAACTTGCCACTCTTTCAACTCTTCACTGGAATGTGCAAAAGTACAAGCATTGCCAAGTATGCAGCTTTGAGGGTTTTTGCACAGTTGGAAAGTTCCTACATTTTCTGGGGGTGGTCTGAATTTCCAGTATGGACTGTACATGGCTTTATTCATCAGTTATCACAAGCTGAAACTACCCTGATAAAAACTAAAAAGACAAATATATATTTTAAGATGGCGAGATAGATAGATAGATAGATAGATAGATAGATAGATAGATAGATAGACAGACAGACAGACAGACAGACAGACAGACAGACAGACGGACGGACGGACGGACGGACGGACGGACGGATGGATGGATGGATGGATAGGTAGATAGATTGATTTTATTTAAACACCGTAGTTCTATCAGAAGTAAAATTACAGAAGTATTTTTAGCTCTGGTCTACCTAAAAGCCGTGTTAAGATAACTGAACCTATTTACAAGTTGTTTTTTTTTGTTTTTATGTATATGTTATTTATATTATGTACAAAGAGTATAGCTAATTATTGATGTTGTCAATGCAAAAGTTCTGTTTACGAATGTCTTTCTTGAATTTCGAAAGACTTTTCTCATTTTATAACGAGTCTGGTAAAGAATTCCGCATCATCGGTCCTGATACGGAAAAACTATCATAGTAACTTATAGTTCGAACTTAACGTATTTTGATATTATTTGATGATCTGAGATCATATATAGTTGAACCTATTTCTTATCTAGAGATTCTAGTTAAATATTCTGGAGTATGGCCATTAACGATTTTATGCATCATTATTATTGCTTTCTGACATTTTCTATTGTGGTCAAGAGCTGACCAATTTAGATCCAAGAACATATCACAAGTGTGAACTGTAAGATATGGAGAAATTGTGATGATGCGGGCTGCTCGATTTTGTAACTTCTGAAGCTTGTCAGCCAGAGTTTTATCAATACTTTCCCACACAACCGAACAATAGGTGAAGTGTGGTTCAATAATAGAATAGTAAATATTTTCCAGTAGTTTATGGCTAAGGACTGGCTTTGCTTAAAATGACTTCATAATACTTAAACTACTTTTAACTTTCTTTATGACATTTTCAATGTGATTCTTGAATGTCAAATTATCGTCAATTGTGACGCCTAAGCATTTCAAAACACAAGCCTGTTTTAGGTCTATGCTATTAATAGAAAGATTTAATTTGTCACGCTGGCTGGCTATTCTTTGTCTGGAGCTAATCAACATTACTCAGTTTTTATAAGTAAGTTTATTGGCACAAAGCGATTCCACCAGACATTCAATATCTTTGTCCAGCATATATTTAATTTCAGGGATACTAGAACCGGATGCAGTGAGATTCGTATCATCTGCATACATTCTAGTTGTAGAATATTTTACACAATTTGGTAGATCGTTAATATAAATGAGAAAGAGTAGTTAAGATAGTTCCTTGTGGTACTCCATACGTAAGTTTTTTTTGGTTTTGAAAGTACACCATTAATCATGCATATTTGTACACGGCTACCAAGATATGATTTAAACCATTCATTGCTGACTTACTTAAACCAATATATTGCAATTCCTTTATAAGGATCATATGATCCACTGTATCAAATGCCTTTTAAAGGACCAACAATAATACCCCTTTAATAAGTTTTCTATCAATGTTAAAACACCACTCATTAGTTAGATCCAGCATGGCAGTTGTGGTGGAAAACCATGATCTAAACCCTGATTGTCTGGGGTTAATCCAATTATTACTGGTAACATAGTATTCAAGTTGTTCATTGACTAGCTTTTCGACAATGCGAGCGACCGCTGGGATGACAGAAATTGGTCTGTAGCTGTTCAATTCACGACGATCTCCCTTTTTGAAAATTGGAGTAACCTTGGCAATTTTCCAGTCACTTGGAACAACATTAGTTTCAAGTGACAAATTGAACATGG
>JBAHVQ010201400.1:0-13170 GCA_036872915.1 Nanipora kamurai
CAACTCAGCGTGGATGATAAAGTTCTGGTCACACAAAAGCGAAAGAATAAATATTCCACAATGTTCTGCAAAGATCCAATGACCATCACAAGGATCAACGGAACACAGATTGTATTAAAAGATCTTCACGGAAAACAGGATAAACCAAACTCATCCCATGTGAAGAAATATTGGACAAAATCAGAAGCAACAGACGAGGAAGAAGATGACTCCATACCAGAAGAAACCCAACCACAACAAAACACAACCCAGGAACCTCCACCAAGTGATACTCCAAATATTCCCAACACCCAACCAGACCTACCACCACTCCGCAGATCTACACGAGAGAAAACCATTCCGAATCGTTTGGGATATTGAACATTAAAATGAACAGAACAAAAAACCCAACAACTGACATTATAATCACGTAGCTAATTCAAGTAAATTGACAGAAAGAAAAGTAATAAAGAAATCAAATTATAAACAATCATCAAATTATAAGGACACTTCAGTGATTAAACTAGGAATACAGTAAACCCGAAACAAATTACTAAACAGGGGAGGAATGTTGTATCCTCCACAGCAACCCAATTAAACCTTGATTTACAAAGCTATATCATATATCCTAATTACATATCAATCTCCTGTATATATTGTAACTTGATTCTACAAATAAATTAGTCTTTGATCCTGACCTGTGTGAGTAGCATTATAGTTATCTCTATAACTCAAACAAGCAAGATACAAAAACAAGCAATTCGCTATATATTGCTCTTATAAGCCAGATCCAGGTGCATTACATATAAATGCCTTTTCCATTACATGGAGCAACAAAAAATTTTACAGTTTTGCTCCTTTCAACTGCATCCTTCAATTGGTACGAAAGATAGTACAGGACAAGGCAGAGGGAATGCTAATTGTCCCAAAGTGGGCTACACAACCTTGGTATCCTCTTTTGGACCGAATGTTGGTACAACGTCCACGGATTGTCCCACCATCCAAACAGAACCTCGTACGTCCAGCAATGCCAGACGAAATACACCCTCTATACCGCAAACTAGAAATGAAAATGTGTCATGTGTCAGGACACAAATCGAATCCTTGGGCTTGTCGAAGTCAGCGGTAAGTGTGATCATGGCTTCATGGAGAACTGGCACTCAGGTAAGCTACCAGACCTACCTAGCAAAATGGTTAACCTTCTGCGCAGAAGAGGTTACAATTTCCTTAATACTGCAGTTACCACTGGCGTTGATTTTTTGGCCAAATTGTATGACTCCAATTATTCATACAGTGCTCTTAATAGCACAAGAAGTGCACTTTCCTCTCTGCTCCAAACTGATCCACCGTTTGGACAACAACCAATAGTAAAGAAGTTTATGAAAGGGATATTTGAACTGAGACCTAGTTTACCACGTTACTCAGATATTTGGGATATAAGCTGTCTTTAATTTTATTCATAGTCAACCTGAAATCTCCAAACTAACATTGAAGGACCTTTCTTATCGATTGACATTTTTGCTCTTAATATTAAGTGGACAACGTTGTCAAACTATTCATCTACTTTCTATCGACAAATCCAAAATGACTGATGAACAGTGTACATTTTTTATTTGTAACAATGTAAAACAATCCAGGCCTGGTATGCAAATTGATTCTGTTGTGTTCAACAGCTACAACCATGACAAAAAGTTCTGTGTTGTACAACATATCAAAGAATATCTGCAAAGAACAGAAAAGAAACGTCAACCGGACTGCAAACAGCTACTCATTAGTCTGGAAAAACCCTATGGATCACTTTCGACTAAAGCAATTGCTCGGTGGTGCAAGCAATTCTTGAACAGGTTTGGGATAGATACAAACAAATTCAAGACACATAGCACAAGGGCTGCATGTAACATTGATATCTCATCTATCTTGAAAGCAGTGGGTTGGTCAGGTTTTATCACAAGCAATTTTAGGAAAGTGCACTTAATTTTGGATCAGCTGTTCTTAACATTGTACAATAGTGCTGCGTGTGTTACGTGTGTTGTGTTGCGTGTGGACCTTTGTTGACCTTGCTTTCGTGCATCAGTGAGCGAAGCCTCAGGACAACAACAGGAAGGCGCCTTGGCCCATAAAGTGGCGTGGCGGATATCCTTCTTTAGTTCATGCTTCATTAGTCATGCAGGAACGTTCTGTAACAAATCATATAAAAGGCAGAGCACTACTCGGTTTTGCATGACGTTGTTGTTGATGTTGTTGTTTTATTCATAAGGCGATAAAGCCTGAATAACATCATCAGAAACCAGAAGAAACCTCAAAGTTAAACGAAACCAGAAGAAACCAAAGAAACAAACCCAAAGTCGAAAGAAACGAACGGAATCAAGAGTTGTGCTCAGTCTTCGACATAAGAGATAAGTTGAACTTTTAGAAATATAATAATTGTTAAAGTTACAAAGTACAGAGACGCTAAATTTGCTGATTGTAAGTAATACCAGTATGGGACATCCAGGAGAGTATAAAAGAAGTTTCACTTTGGGAAAGGAGGTCTTGAACGTTGTTTGTTTTTGAAGAGTTTGTGATTCTGGGGACACTGGCTGTGCAAGCAACTCCTGGGTTTTTATAAATTGTTGGTATTTGGTTTTCAAATTCCAGACTATATTGTCATTCAAGGACAGAGACCATAACATCCATGTTTTTAAATCAGACAATGTTGTGTACGTGAAGTAAGGATTTTGTGATACACTTTCTTCTATATTCCCTGCTGCCAGTCACATAAGCAATCTTGTTGCCTCCAAGGTCAGCAAATTTCTGAGTGCAGGAAAGGACAGATTTTTGAGTTTTCTGCAGAGTTGCCAGTCGTGGGACGGTGTCACTATGCCACCTGACCCAACAACCAAGAGCTGGAGCACCTAGTTTAACTCTGTATGTGACCATGGTGATCACCATTTCCTGGTTCAAAATTTTGTGTGAGGAGAGCTTGACTGAGGGCGAAACGGTGGAAGCAACTCCCTTCTCCTGCTGGTCACGAAAGCAAACCAACGTCCAAAAAACGCCTCTACAAAGTTTTCATGACATTTTTTGTTAGAAGCCGGTAACCACCAGATAGTTGAATAATGTTCACCATTAAGTAGTTGGGGGTCACTTTGCAAGATGTAAAGCTTTGTTGAAAATCCAAGTATTTTCTATGAACTACGGAGGCGCCAATGGAGTCTTATTAAAAGCGCAGGGTTGGACATCATGATTCACGACCCGTTTTACAATTTTCATGACCGAACTTTTAGAAAAACCACAACTTGGTTTTCTGAAAACAGAATTCCCACAAATTGAATTTGATGTAACACATTAACGTGTCGTTTTTGCTGTTTATTACTTTGCTTCACTCTGTCTAAAAGATCTGAGATGTGATCAGACCTTATTTTTTGTGTTGCGAACAAATTTGTCTGGCACTTGAAATTTTTTACAGCGCACTTGTTTGGGGAGCATATTGACAGGTGGCTACAGGTGTTTTGCAAGAGTTACACTTAATTTTGTATTATGCTATATACTATATTATCCATGCTGTGTGTTAATTTACCCTTAAAGTGTTAAATAATGCTTAGCTTTCTAAACAATAAAATTAAGTAGTTTTGTTGTTACACAGATTATTGTGATTATGGGGGGTAAAAAATCACGACCCATTCTTCAAGAACTATTTCAAACCTTGAAGTGGAAGTTGGGATTTCCTTGGGCTTCGCTCACTTGACAGAATTGTTAAACTTTCGAAATTAAAAAATTGAGAGCCATTAATTATGTACAATTATTATAAAAGAAATTTGTACCATTTTTCTTAACGAGTTACGTTTCTTTTGATTCCTGGAAGACACGATGAAATCTCAGAGCCACCAGAAATATACCTCATATTTTTTTATATTTAAATGCAGAATAAATTACCACTTTAATGGAGCTGTAACTAATGGAAATCTTTTTCAGTACATCTGTTGACGAATTATCTTCACAAGAGAAGTATCTGAAGCCTGCATTTCTCACGAGTCAATGAACAAATGAGAAAATTTTGAAGATAAATGAAGAAATCCTTGAAGTTTCTGAATTAAAAAATTGAGAGCTATTAATCATTATAATCATAATAGAATCATACCCTTTATATAAGAATTTGGACAACTTTTTACTGAGTTCTGAAACTAGAGCATATTTAAGTTCCTTTTCATTCCTAGAAGACACAACGAAATTCTCAGGGTCACCAGAAATATAGCTAATATATTTCATATTTAAATTGTGAATAAATTATGTCTTCAATGGTGATGTAATTCAAACAACTTAATAGAAGAAATATCTGAAGCCTGCTTTTCTTATGAGTCAATGAGCACTAGAGAGAAATTTTGAAGGCCAATAACGAACTTTATCAGAAATATTTTTGGAATACATTTGGACACAAATGTAATCGATAAAATATTTAATTTTGTTTCAATGCCATCATAAATCATTTTCAAGTTCAAATGATTCATTTACATAAATTCTGTGATGATAGCAAACCATTACTAAAGGTATGTGCCAAAAGGCAGTAAACACGTATGAAAATTAACAAAATATAAGTATGAATAAGGGGGTAAAAGAAGAGTTTAAACAAATAGTTTGGAGCAGATTGAGTTCAACTGGGTGTTTAAGCTGGGTTTAAGATCCCTGATAAAACAACATTTTATACAGCAAGCAACTGAACTTCCCTTGACATTTTTGAAGAATTGATAAACAGGTCCCTCCTTGCACCTACCAATGTTTGATCCTTTGTATTCCTTGGTGCATTGGTGCAATTGTCAGCACACATATCCGATATAATCTGCAACATACAGATCACATTAAAATTTGTACACAAGGTTTTGTTGGTTCACTAATGGTCGTTTGGTTTCAGGAACTTGAAGATCAGAGGCAATCTTCCTGCTTGTGTAGACAGGTTTGAGTTTGTATCAATTATTGGGCCAAGGTTCGCTAACTGCCATCATAATGTCCGCAGATTTCTGGTCTTTGAAAGCCAAGGTATTTGCACAATTGTTTCTGTTGGATTGTGGTTCACAGGGTTATCACTGGTCGTTTCGTACCGTACATTGATGAATCTGAAAATTGTAGAATCAACCAGACAAGGAGGACACCCGAGGCTGACGAAAACGTTCTTTAGCCACTCACATTCATGGAAGAAGTACTTCCAAGATGACAAGAGACAAAAGGCATGGTTCCGCATGGTGGTTTTGAGAGACTTCATATCTTTTATCAACATGGCTATCACAACGGAGTAGATCAGAGTTTGTTGGCTTGGTATACACCTTGCTTTATAGTCGACCATCTTTCTCATGATGTTCATTCCAAGAAAAGGCAATTTCTCTTCCACTTCTACTTCCATTGTAGAACTAAATGATGGGTAACAGCTGTTGCAGAAGATAGACTACTTTGCATTGTAAGAGTAACGTCAATAAATCAGTTGTAAAAGGAAGGCATCTTGCTCAATTTGTCAACTTTTTCTTCGAGTGCACATAAATATGTTAGCCTTCAGAGGCCCAAGAAGTGAACCCATTGCAACACCGTCTATTTGCTTATAAAGCCTGCTGTTGAATTTAAACAACTGATGTTTCGTTGCCAGAGTTTACAACTTGAGCAATTCGGCCTTTGTGATCTTCAAATTGTGTTTCTTGTTAAACCAGTTGTTCCTGAAAGCTTTTCCAGTGAGGAGCTGGATTAACAGGCACGTTGGTAAAGAGGGACAAGACATAGTACAAAACTGAAATTTTGCCTTCGTTGACTTCTTTCAGGCATTGTCTCTTCTTCAATGCAGGTTCCAAACCACCAAAGTGTTGTGTACAACTTTCGACGTGATCTGTGCGATGCAGATTATACTGGAAACATATGCCAATAGTTGCACCAACATATTGAGGAACGCAAGGGATTGAACATTGACAGATACGTGAAAGACCATTGCAGTAAAGATGTTGTAAGGATTGGGAATTCTTTTTCAATTCTTTCAATTTGCCAAGGGAAGTTTAATTGCCTGCTAAATGAAGTGTTTCTATGGGATCTTAAACCCAGCTTAAGCACCCAACTGGAGTCGATTCACTCGAAACTATTTGTTTATACTCTTTTTTTCCTTATAGATGTTTATATTTTATATGTTCTTGTACGTGTTTACCGCCTTTTGGTGCATACGTTATGTCATTATTTGTTTATGTAATTGTTGCTATTGTCACAGACTAAATATTAATCCACACATGTAAACGAATCATTTGAACCTGAAAATGTTACAATGGCATCAAAATATGTTTTAACAAAAATAAATATTTTATCACTTACAATAAAGAACTCCTTGAATTTTCTGAATTCAAAAATCAAGTGCTATTAAGAAATACAGAGAATGGAGGTATTCAGGGATAAAAACCCCAAGGGTCTGAGCAATTTATATCCCTGAATACCAGCGTTCGAGGTATTTATCTAATTTAGTTCATGATGATTACCTCCACCGAGGTAACTAAGTGATTTTGAGAACCGTGGTGATCATGAATTAATCATGTATACTCACTATAAAATGGGGTTCCTTATAAAAGACATTTGCAGAATTTTTTACTGAATGCCATTAGTAGTGCATATTTACTTTCTTTTGATTGCTACAAGACATGATGAAATTCTCAGGGCCGCCAGAAATATACCTCATATTTTTCATACTGAAATGCGGCAAAAATTACCACTTTAATGGTGATGTAACTAACGGAAATCTTTTTCAGTATATCTCTTGATGAATTATCTTCACAAGAGAAGTATCTGAAAGCCTGCATTTCTCACGAGTCAATGAACATGTGACAGATTTCTGAAGATAAATAAAGAAATCTTTGAAGTTTCTGAATCAAAAAACTGAGAGCTATTAATCATGCATAGTAATCATAGAATCATACCTTTTACATAAGAAATTTGTACATTTTTTCACTAAGTTCTAAAACTAGAGCTAATTGAAGTTTCTTTTGATTGCTAGAAGACATGAAATTCTCAGGGCCACCACGAATATAGCTAATATTTTTTATATTTTAATGCTGAATGAATTATTGCTTTTGCAGCGAGGTAACTTATGAAAACCTTTTTCACTAAATCTCTTCATGGATTACCATCACAGAAGAAATATCGAAGGTCTGCCTTTCTCTTGCGAATTTTGAAGACAATAAACACTTCCTTGAATTTTGTCAATTTAAAAATTGACAGCCATTAATCATGTATAATCATTGTACAATGACACTCTTAATAAAAGAAATTTGTAGAAATGTTTTACTGAATTCTGAAACTAGTGCATATTTACGTTCCTTTTAATTGCTACAAGACATGATGAAATTCTCAGGGCCACCAAAAACATAGCTAATATTTTTCAGGTTATATTTTGAATATATTACTACTTTAATGGTTATGTAACTAATGAAAAACTTTTTTCAGTATATCTCTTCATAAATTATCTTCCCACAAGTATCTGCAGCCTGTATTTTTTGTGACTCAATGAACACTTGAGAATTTTTAAAACAAATAAAGAAATCTTGAATTTTCTGAATTTAATAACAAATTACGACAACAGCATTTACTTTGGTTGCTATGGGCTTTTTTCGCCCAATATTTATAATTTTTTGGACATAAGCCCGTTGCTAGACCAGAGGGACCCCCTCCCTGAATCTGAATCAATCTTTCCCCATATCTCTGAAACCAACCAAGCTGTGTTTACACGCTGTGAAATTGTCTCACAAGCAACAGTGTATGGAGAACAATCTGATTCAATTGAGCGCATTGTGAAGCGTTTAAGTGATTTTGTGGAGTAGAAATGGAGGAAAATGATATAAAGGAAGAAAAGAAGGGTTTATTTTTTAAAAAACCACAAGAGAATGGTGAAAATTTCAGTAATGGCACTGGCACCATGGATGGCAATCCTTGCAGTTTTTCAGCTGTCAATCCCGCCAACGTTCCAATCCCTAATTCAACTGCTGATCATGAAAACATATCACCTAAAAAGCTAGTGAACACCTCTTTCGACAAATTGGAGAGCAGCAGAGCAAGTTTGACTCGTCAACAAGCCAAAGAAGTTGAACTTCGATTGGCATCTGAAGTTGAAATTGCAGCAGAATTCAAAATGCAGGATGCTGTTCTTATAAGGAAGTGGATTGCAACCACAGCAATATGCACTTCTTGTCATCAAGCAACTATGAAGTTTCAACTTTATCAAAGAAATGACAAAAGAGAAGGTTTGTCGGAAGTCTTTGTTCTTGATGTGTTTGTCCTATGAGGTGGAAAGTCCATTGTGGCGGATCCCATGAACTCAATCGTCCAGCAGTGTTAGCTTCAAGGGTTGACACCCCAAGGGTTTTGTGCTGGAATGAACTTGCCTCTTCCAGTGACAAAAAAGGCATGCAACCAGCATCTCTTCCAGATTGTGGAATGAACAGATAACATTGAGAACAGTGGTGTAGATGAAATTGTTCGAGTTGTAGTAACAGTTGACAGTACCTGGCAGAAAAAAGTCACTCATCTAAAATGGAAGGGATCTTTGTAATTTCAGTACACACTGGGGAAATGCTTGTCTATGCAGTAAAGTCTCTATTCTGCCACAAAAGCAAGGCTCATAATACCCAGGATCAAAAAAGCGAGGAGTATAAATAATGGAAGAAGGCTCATAAACCAAAATGTGAAATAAATCACAAAGGCTCACCTGAAATGATGGAAGCTTTGGCAGCTGTTGAGATCTTTGGCGGAGATAGCTGCAGTTTTGTTTGGGTAAAAGAAGCAGTGGATGCAAAACCTGGCTCCGCTTATGAAATTACTGAAGAGGAATTGTGCGGGAAGTGTTCAAAAGAGACTTGGAACTGCTTTGAGAAAGTATATGAATGACATGAAGGGAAAGAAACTTTCTGATGGCAAAGCGATTGGAGGTAGGGGATGGTTGAAGGACAAAGCAATTGACAAGATGCAGAACTATTATGGGAAACGAAGGGAATTTAGAAGGCATGAACACTGGCATAAAGCCTATCCAGCACCACCTGGTGAAGAATAAGAAATGAACATTGGAGAAGCAACATCAGTACTGCCCCAAATCAGCAGATACATGGTGCAAATACTAAAAGGATAAAACAGATGGAACTACATTATATAATGAAGGCAATCATTTACCTGAAGTATTCATGAAAGAACTGGGACCTGTAAACTCACTCATCAATAATTCATGAGCAAAACACAATTGAAATCACTACTGAGGCATTGTTTTGATATCTGAGGAAGAAATTACATAAATTTAGCCAACTTTCACCTTGATTTTCTCCTCAAATATGGATTCTTTTGAGATGCAACATCATACACTCGAAAGTCATGTTTCGTGAGATATCTAAACACCTCGAAGTTTGTCACGAACTTCGGCTACTGCCTCGGTTTTCAACAAACTTCTCAGTGTTAGGATGTCCTGAAGGAACACTCCTCGTGTATATATTACTTCAAAAGACTTTCAAAAGATGACCTCCTAAACAGGTGCTTGAAAGGAATGTGGCAGCAAATGGGATGTTGCAGTCCAAGTGTCCAAACACTGACTTTTGTGGTGCAAGGCAAATCCGCATTGCTGTGTGGCAGTTTACAACATTGGCCACGAACTTGTGTGGTATTACCCCAGGAGTTCACATAATGAGAGCTGTACTTCACATACAAGTTGAATGCTGATTTTCTCAAAATGAAAGAATTTCGCTGTATGAAATTTGTAGAAAGTCTAAACTGAACGGAATTTGATGGATTGCCCTAATGTTTGGACTGCAAGTATATATCATCGTGCTTTATGCAATAAGTGGACAGTTTTTTAAAGTTTGCAACATTTATTTGGGTTGCAAGTAAACAGTGCTTTCTTAGTATTCAGACAAGAGTATCTGACTAAATGAAATTGTCTACTTGTTGCACACTCTGGGACAAATGAAGCAACTTCACCAAGTTTGGAGTTAAAATCTATTTTTGCTATTGTGATATTGCTTCTATGTGTTCTTGTTTATGACGTACTTATTTGTTACAGTGGCAACCACTGCAGTGTAGGTCATCTTTAGTAAATTAAAAACCTGTATAACAATTAGTTCTTGCTTCTTGCCAATTCTTGTGGTGAGTAAATTGTTTTGAAACTAGAGTAAAAACACTGATTGGGCTAATGTAGGGTAAACTATCACCTTCAAAATTGAGAGCTATTAATCATGTACATGTATAATCATATGACACCCTATAAAAGAAATTTGTAGGAATTTTTTACTGAATTCTAAAGCTAGTGGACATTTAGGTTTCTTTTTATTGCTACACGACATGATGAAATGCTCAGAGCCACAAAAAATGTGGCTGATACTTTCATATTTGAATTCTGAGTAAATTAGCATTAAATAGTGATGTTACTTATGAAAACCTTTTTCAGTAAATCCCTGGAAGGATTATCTAATCGTTTCCCTGTATTTTGCAGTAAAACATAACATGTTTTGACAGTATTTCTCTCCTTAGTTTATTTCAATAGCAGAACTATTTGTGATCAAGTAATCTCACACCCATAGCTACATTGAAAGAAATTCTCATGGGAACCAACATATACTGTGTTACTATTTAACTTGATAACTTCATGCAAATAGACTGTCCATATTTACTCTTAATAACTTGCTTTCTCAAGAGAACCGCACAGTTTTAAGTAAAAGCAAACATATTTTGTGTCTAACTTTCTCTTCAGTGTCACAACACTGCAAACAAACAAGCAGGTCACATTTCCCTACCTGCATTTCTACATTGATTTTTATCCACAGTATATTTTGCAGTAAAATAATGCATCGTTTGACAGTATCTCTAGCTTGTTCACTCGAATAGCAGAACTATGTCAGGGGATGTAATCTCACAGTCATAGCTAAATTCAAAGAAATTCTCATTGCAATCAAGATAAACTGTCTTACTATTCACTTTCATAACTTGATGCAATAACAATGCCCATATACACTCATTTTGTCATTGATCAAAGTCATTTTGTGCCTGGCTTTCTCATCAGTGTCACAAGACTATGAAATATTTTGACCGTGAACAAACAAGGTCACATTTTCCTTCTTGCAGCATCTGAATAAGCTTTTAGCTATATTGTGCAGTAAAATATCACAAGTCTTGACAGTATTTCTCTGGCCAGGTTACTTCAATAGCAGAACTATTTTGGCAAAGTAATCTCACAGCCACAGCTACATTCAAGAAAATTCTCATTACAATCTACATAAACTGTCTTACTATATACCTTTCTAACTTGATGGCACAGAAATGTTCATATACACTGTAACTATTTTCCCAAGGACATCATAGTAAAGTATAAAGTGAAGCAAAAATATTGTTTAGCTTTCTCATCAGTGTCACAACACTGGAGACAATTTTGACTGTGAACAAACAAGCAGGTCACATTTCCCTTCCTGAATTTCTGAATAAATTTTTATCTACAACATATTTTGCAGTAAAATAATGCATCTTTTGACAGTATTTCTCTAGCTAGTTTACTCAAATGGCAGAACTATTTCAGGTCAAGTAATCTCACAGCAACAGCTACATTCAAGGGAATTCTCAGTCTTACTATTCACCTTCATAACTTGATGGCATACGAACATTGATATACATTGTAAATAACCAATGTTTTCCCAAGCCCATCACACTAAAGTTTTAAAAGCATAGACACTTTGTGTTGAGCTCTCTCTTTGGTGTCAAAACACTATGGACCATTTTGATTTTGAAGAAACAAGCAGGTCACACTTTCAATCCTGCATTTTTTAATAAACTTTTACCTATATTTTGCAGTAAAATAATGCATCTTTAGACATTTCTCTAGCTAGTTTACTTGAACGGCAAAACTATTTCAGGTCAAGTAATCTCACAAGCAACAGCTACATTCCAGGAAATTCTCAGTCTTACTATTCACCTTCATAACTTGATGGCATAAGAACATCAATGCACTGTACATTGTAAATAACCAATGTTTTCCCAAGCCCATCACACCAAAGTTTAAAAAAAAAAGCATAGCCACTTTGTGTCGAACTTTCTCTTATGTGTCACAACATTATGGACCATTTTAATTTTGAACAAACAAGCACGTCACATTTTCCTTCCCGCATTTCGGAATAAACTTTTACCTATACTTTGCAGTAAAATAACAACTATTTCAGATCAAGTAACCTCGCAGCAACAGCTACATTCAAGGAAATTCTCAGTCTCACTATTCACCATCATAAACTGATAACACAGGAACATCAATATACATTGTAAATAACCAATGTTTTCCAAAGCCCATCACACTAAAGTTTAAAAAAACAGCATAGACACTTTGTGTCGAGCTTTCTCATCAGTGTCACAACACTCTGGACCATTTTAATTTTGAACAATCAAGCAGGTCACATTTTCCTTCCTGCATTTCTGAATAAACTTTTACCTATATTTTGCAGTAAAATAACACACCTTTTGACAGTATTTCTCTGGTTAGTTTACTTGAATAGCACAATTATTTCAGATCAAGTAACCTCACAGGCACAGCCACATTCAAGGAAATTCTCACTGCAATCTAGATAAAGCGTTTTAGTATTGCCCTTCATAACTTGATACCAACAAATTCTCCATATTCACTGTATATAACCAATGTTTTGTAGACTTTTTTACTTTAAATGACATCTCAAATCAAAACTGAAATATAATCATCCAGAGTATTCATACTAAAATCGTTAGATTCTGTTCTTTGCACTAGCAAATAAACACCACTGTCTTGAACTAATAATAATTTAGCGTCGCATTTATCGTTAATAAACGAATACACAATTCATGGTAATGAAGATACGCTTCTGTATGTATTAAAATTATCCGCGCAACACGAGGATATGCAAAGTTTTATACCTCTTATTTAAACTGAACGAACAACGACTTCCATCGAATTCAAGACAATCATTGGCAATAAATTCACTCAAACTCTTTCACTTCTTTGTGGCATCTGAGACAATGTACATCAATTGAAACCCAATCTAAATTCATTCCAGATGCCACAGTAACGTCAAAATAACATTCAAAGACTCAAAGTTCTGTCGTCAATACAAATTATTAAAAGTCCAAAATCATGGCACACCTGAACTACTTGTTACCTGCTGCTGGTTCAAAATTGACTTTTTTGGACTTCCAGGGACATCTGGCATCAAAAGT
>JBAHVQ010201440.1:0-13160 GCA_036872915.1 Nanipora kamurai
GTTAAAGGGACTTCCAAGACCTGTATACCCTTGTCCTTACCTGGCTGGAAGTAGGTCAGGAGCACGGTGGGTTGGGTCAAGCGGGTGTTACACCTCCTTACTTTTTAAAAATGAGAAAGGAAGCTTAAAATTCTATCCCTGCGAGTTCCCTGAAGACACAGTATCTGGCAACAATAACAATAACAACAATAATAACAATAATTAATAAAATAATAATAATTAATATTATAATGATAATAATTATAATGATAATTATACAACATGCATATGTCGCTATATCAATCTGATTAAACATATACAATGGTATAAAAATAGAACTAGTTTAATGTAAAAACCAAACGTTTTTGTCTACACAGACATCAGGGTTAAAAAAAGAGATGGATAACCCTTTTAACTAAACTACGCTGCTCTCCCTAGAGGTCCAGTAAGAGCCATCCCTCATGGGTGCAGTGTTACTACAGGTGGAAACCTGAGTACCCGGAGAAAACCTGTGATGTTTCATAGAGTTAAGCTGGACAACATTTTTCTCTCATGTAACCAAGGTAACTTTAATCAGAAAACTGTACGGAGTCGTAATCGATCCCTAGTCACAGAGGTGAGAGACACATGCACTACCACTGTGTCACCAACACCCCAATAACTATAACAATAGAAATAGTAATAACAGTAGCAATAAAAATGAAAAGAGTAAAACCACTTTCTAAGAAAATCTTAGGCTATATTGAAGAGCAACATATGTTTCCTCAAGAGAAAACAGGATGCAGAAATCAATCACGAGGACCCACAAACCGACTGTTAATGGACAAAATGGTTTTAAAGAACTGTAAATGGAGAAAGACAAATCTAGCCATGGCCTGAATAGACAGTTGGAAAGCTTAGTGCTCTCCGCAGGTTTTCTGAAGAGATGGTGAAATTCATTAAAATATAAACCCCATGTCCAAAAGACATGGTTGAACATGATTTGACTCCTTCCTGACCGTATGGGTCCTCAGCAACCTATGGAGAGTTTAGTATTTTACTCTGGCTAACGCCAAACGATTTTACTCGTCAAGAGAAAAGTCCTCGGTTAGAAAAAGGTTATAGGAATATTTTTCAGTTTAAAAAACATATGAGTTACGCCGTAAATCTCTCTAAGTCTGGCTGGTGGCTTCGGCTCCCCCGTAATTAAGTGTGCTTGACCAAAATCAAGCAAAACTCGATCGAGCTTTAGTATACAAGACTGTGCAATAATATAATATAATATAATAATATAATAATATAATAATATAATAATATAATAATATAATAATATAATAATATGTGCAATAAGACTGTGCAATAAAATGGCGTCAAATTATACATACAGGATGGTGGTCCTATCTGATTTCTGATAGAAGATGGTGCAAATAGGCTTTAAAACTCTTAATGGATGGTGAACCTACCATCCTAGAAAGAATGTAGTGAAACTTAGGAAGTGTATGATATACAATATTCATTGATCTTGGAGTGCCTGTCAGTGGTTAGAATAGCACCAAATTAATAGGAAACGTTTTAAGGAGCATGACCAGCAGTAAAACAGTAATGTCAATAACATTATAAAGAGCTAAGTGAAGTTAAAATTTCTAGAGGAATATTTCTTGGTCGCATTAATGATTGTAATCTATTGAAAACCTCTGACACTTACGCTGTGCAAAGTGAAAGCACGACACCATCTTGAAAAGGATGCTAGGTAACTTAACTACTTACTCTCTATGGAAGACTTGAAAGTGTATGGGAAATATGAAATAGACTCCCGGTGAACACCCGGTGATTGTCATCAACACATGGGCGAAATCAGCTATACGTTATTGAGCAGGAGTTCTTGATTAAGAGAAGTGTGACCCGCAAGATTGACAGATCAATTCACCGCCAGTGTATTCCCCACAGTTTTTTACTAAATTGTTCTAGATTATATTTTCCTTTTGGGTTTCTGTACAGTTGCCATTAAGCAAAAAGTTCAAATTTACATCAAAGGTGTTGCTAGCATAGTGCTAGTGCACGTGGTGTCTCTCCCCTTTTTGACAAGGGTTCGAGTTCAGCCTCGTGCTCTTGGCTGATTAAAGTTCAGTAACGGATGTAGTGGGTCCTTTTGGTGCCCAGGCACCCTTTCTTGAATTTCTTATAATAACGTCATTCATCAAAAACGTCGAGCAACATTGTAGTTTCATAACACGCTGAGATAAATTTTACTTCCCACTATTTTCTTAGCTATATTTAGCCGGCGAAAAATGCGAGGGATGGAACTTGATCATTTTGCTAGACATAAATTAATAACCCGGGACTTGAATTAAAGAATTAACATGAATTAATAACCCATGACTTTCAGTGTACAGCTGACTAACAACAAACGCGAACCAAAATTCGATGATACGAAACATCGTGACGAAGCATCATCCATAGCCGTGCAGATATTGATGTGACATAGAGTGAATGACAATGCCGTTTTTCCAGTGGCAACAAATATAACCACTTTGATATGTTTAGAATTATACACTGCTTCACGAAATATATCTTATAAAAATGTGGAAAATCGCTCTTTCTCCATGCGCTAAATTTAGTGTAGAAAAACCTTACAGAGAATGTATTTCATCTTGTTCACATGTGCTGGCGCACCCCCCTTTCAAAACCCTAGATCCACCACTGAAGTTACCTTAGAGTGTTGTCGAGTTTAACTCTACCGAACATCACATGTTTTCTCCGGCTACTCCGGTTTTCTCCGGTATTAGTAACGCTTAACCCATGGGGGATGGCCCTCTAGGGAGAACAGGTTGGCTGAAATGTTTGTCCAGTATAAAATGAGACAGATTACCTGTAACTTTACCTTTACCTGAGTTATTATTTGACATTTTTTGTTGATCGCATTCTCGGTCGCAGTCCTCTCAGATTAACTCACGTACGGTCTGAGTTGGTGGGGGGTTCTCGTTTCTCGGTAATTCCTCTGTTGATTTTAAATGACTTTCAGCTAACTGTTAACTTTTTTTATGTTCCAGTTATGAGATGAGCGATTTCTCGATTAAAAAATTAAATTTTCGGCTCTTTGACAATCTAGAAAACCCGTCAACGTTGTCTGCATTACAGAGTACCCCGACTATACATTCCTAGTAACTTGATGTTTTTTATTTCATTCTGTTTAGATATGGAATGACATTTCGTGGAATGTCTGGGGATAATATGCAAGTTAAGACCGGAGATAAAGTGGAATGGTAATAAAAATTGTCTTGGACCTGGTCGATATTAGTTTGGTTAATATTCATCATACATAGTGACTGTTTTTCCTTTATTTTTCAAAGTTATAAGCTGCTCCATGTTTTGGAATTTGACTCTACTCGCAAAAGGATGAGTGTTATTGTCGGCGAACCTAATGGTAAGAGAAGTTGGTTAGAGCTTCGTAAAACATGCTAGTTCTTACTTTAGCTAGGTACAGTAGAACCTCGATTATCCGGACTTTTCGGTTACCTGGACATTGTCTGATGGTCCCATTTTTGTGAATAACTTAATCGTTAATATAAAATCGTTAATCTCGATATTCCGGACTTATTTCTATCGCCCGAAGAGTCCGGATAATGGAGGTTCGACTCTAATTATAGAAAAAAAGGGAAAACCTAACAATTTCGTCGCTTTGTTGCATGACCTCTGGTTTATTTGGGCCCTTAAACATTTCTTTGTCGAGGAAGTCACCTGGGCAATGCCGCTACACGGATGCATATTTGGCACCTCGATATTTATGACAGTGCATTGAAAATAGAAAAACATCGACAAGAGTATTATAATAGCTTCTGCCAATAAATGTCACGAATATATTAACGCAGACGTGATTTAAAGTCAAAATAATGGTACGAAACCAAAAGGGTTAGGGAACTGCCGAAACTTTGGAGCAGGAAAACAGACGTTTCGAGCGAAGGCCCTTCGTTGGAAACGTCAGTTTTTCTACTCCTAAGTTCCGGCAGTTTCCCTATTGGTTATCCGCAAGTAATTTGAAGTCATACTGTAACTAATTGGTTTTCTACAAGTAATTTAAAGTCCTACTGTAACTAATTGGTTTTCTACAAGTAATTTGAATTCATACTATAACTACTGAATACTGAAAAGTCAGTGCCTATGCTGTGTTTGCTGTCATTAGAAATATTTGCTTAAAGAATTCAAGCAATTGCTCTTTCGTTATTGGGACAGATTACTGTTTTGCAGGAACCATTTGTTTGTACTGCAAAGGTGCTGAAACAGCAATTCTAGAAAAAACAATCGAAGGACCTACGGACATTACCTTGTCCCATATCAACGGCTATGCCGAGGTAAGTTTTCCTTATGGTAAGGTTGTAACTTTCATTATTGTAGATACAGAGTCTAGGATCAGAAAAGACTGCTCGGAGCTTCCCGAGGTCACAATAATTTGATCTTATTGACCTCCGTAATCGTTGCTGAATTTTTAGGATTTGCATGAAACAAGGTTTATTTTTATTTAGTCGTTTCGTTATTTATTTTTTCGTGTGGTTTTTGATTAATCGTCGTTTCACGCGGTACGAGAATCTGTTAATTTTTCTTAGGAAAGTGTATCTTATGTCAAACATTACATACTTGCGCCATCTCATTGATTATGTAACTCAGAATCTCTAAAACCATTTCTCCAGTTTGAAAGTGATTCGGAACTGGAAGAAATTCGTGTTACTCTTCGTCTCTGTCAGAAAGTCGTACATGGTTTCATAAGTCCACGTAGATGCTGTCATGCTGAAGACGTCGCAGCTTAGTAAGCACAGAGTGGGTTTGGTAATTGGACCATATTATCATTTATTGTATTCAAGAATGTGGAAGTTCTCCCTGGGATTTTTAGAAACGGTTTTTATGAAGTACAGCTAACTTTACTTTTCAACATCTCTTCTAGAAAGGCCTGCGAACTTTAGCTATTGCTAAGAAAATTATACCGCAAGCTGATTATGAAAGTATTAACCTGAAGGCCAGTATCCATTGTTTTGTTAGTTAATATATATTAATTATTATTTCATTTTGTTTTGCCCTCTTTTACTTACGGGATTTTTCCACGCGATTTCTGTACTTTAATGGTACAGGAGTAGCACCTGTGTTGTATTTTAAAACCATTTGAAACTGTAGACTTTGCAGAGTACCGAAGTGTTCGTGTAAGTGTGCTGCTTGAATGGTGTTAATAAAGCAGGATCATAAGTACAATTAATCGTGTGGTTTTGAGTGCACCTTGGAATTAATTTGCACGACTGAGTATTTTAATAGCCTAATATTTTATCGAGCCAGCAGAGTAAAACTGCACAAGTGCAGATTTATTTCAGATTATAACCAGGGACTGTACGATTACGTATTGACATTACCTCGATCACCTCGGATTCTTTTGTTCTCTGGGGGTTTGGGGTTGAATTTCCTTCATTGCTCTTGCAAAGGGGAAACTTCCGTCATACATGGCATGTTCATGAGGGAAATTTGATAAAAGACAAAGGATTGTTTTGTCCACTAAATTTCTCTCATTAACATGCATGAGGGAAAATTCGAAGGTTAGGGATCCTTAACATGACTCCCGTACAATTTCCAGAAAGGTGGAGAATGCAAATTTGAGAGCGAAAAACATGTGCATAAATACTTTGGAAGAAGAATAAAACTGAACGTAATAAATAGAAACGCATTCTAGGCATCTAAAAATATGACGAAACGAGGAGTCCAGGTCCTTACTATGGCAGAAGTGGCATTCCAAAATACCTGTCGTTTACCGTTCAATCTAATTTATTTTGTAAGAAACTTCATGACCCTCATTTTTTTCTCTAAAAACCTTTCCTCTTGGGGTGAGTAGTTAATAGGATAATTATAAAAATATTCTGTAGAGGTTTTTCTTTTCTAAACGTGAAAAAAGCTATTTTTCAGAGAGGTCTTGAGGAACTTCTCTGCCTCCATCCCTGGACCCACAAATGTTCTCGGTGGCCCTGCAATTTCAAGATAATACAGTGCTGAAAAAAAGGCAATACAGCTACAAAATTTACTGGAAATTTCTCGGAGTAGAAAGCACCCTGATTAGCTAAAATCTAAATCATCAATCTAAATAGATAGCAACCTCTTGTTGTCTTCAACTCTTCAAACTTGTGTACGTTGACTTCTAGTTCTTCGTTCAACGGTTTACAGTTACCATTGGCTAACCATCTGCTTTCAAATAGTCATTCGGCTTTTTTAACAAACGTTTATTTTGGTTTAAATTTTGTCAGAACTGCAGTATTCGAAATTAACACGAAATTCAATGTTCCTCGACCATGCTTGCTTAAAGACATTTAAGTGCATGGAAAAGTATACGACTGACGGGATCTTTAAAAATTTATTTGATAAAATCTTCGCCTTCTCGTGTGTTAATTATGACTTTCACCTAAAATTGTCGTGCGAAAAACTCATTTCGTGTGTAATAAAAAGTTATTGCACCTTACGTTGATGGATTAGCTGCTCACAAGCTTCGAGCTGCGAGTTCTTTCTTTCTATTCCAATTGAAAGTTTTAGCTCTGTTGTCATTTGTCAAACAATTTAAATTGCGGTGGAACGGATAGACTGTTTCAGCTTCAGATTGCCACAATTTTTTGATTCGGGGTTATACTCACCAATTATTGTACGAAGAAGAGTTGGATACGAGGTGGTAGATAGTTAGCGAGGCACGTAGAGTCGAATTGGCTATAATCATCTCGGATCAAACAAGCATGAGTGGAATAACTGGTGTATTAAAACCTACCCCAGTCATTGCCATATCTGGCTGATTTTATTGTGCAAAAATGACCGAATGATAGTTAAACTTTCGCTCGAGTCGTAGGACACGGTATTATGGCTGAGATCCAATGCCTGCTAAGCCAATCAGAACTCTGGAAATGCATAACTCATTGCTCCAGATTATAATAACTATAATTATTTGTGCAACATCGAGCTGTCCTCGTGCATCTAGAATCAACCTGAGATGCAACCTTGAGTTTAGGTCGTCATTTTTATGCAATAACCTTATCACTATTTACACGATGCTGATAATATCTACTTACAGTTGAAAGAAGCCAGTGAAGCTATTAACGAAAGAGAAGAGCAGGTATTTTCTAAGTTCTTCTCGTAATATATCAAACCCTGTGAGAACCCTTTGATCTGTGATCGTTAGATCAAGGGCTTTTGAAAAACAAGTTGTTCGAAGTATCTTGGTGCGGTATAAAAATATCTCACTATCTTTTCACGTATAACATTTCAGTGACATTTTATTTTTCAACGCTGATTAAAAGCTTTATCATTTGCCATTTGCTGCGGGAGTACTAGGAAAATACAAGAAGTAATTTGAAAGTTATGATTACCCAAAAATTAGTTAAAACTGCATGCTCCAAATTACTATCCCAATTCTGCTTTTGTGTTAAAAAAAATGTCAGAAATAAGGTGTTTTGGGCCTTCAGTCTACAAATAGATTTGCTTTCTTGATTTTTATGACCAATATCATACTTTTCGAACCTTTCAGTTAGTTTTAATGGGTAGTCTCTTAGTTTTAGTTAATTATCAAATGTGTTTGTTCGCGATTTTTTCTAAATTTTTACTATCCTCACAGCTGCCTTATTTAGACATTTTTAACCTCTTAGCATTCAGGATATTCATGTCTTCTTGAGAAGCTCCTGGGCAATATCAAGATTTTTTAAGCTACCAACACATGGCAAACATTTCTGCTCTTTTAATTTTTGCTGAAATCGTTTTTCGCATACATTCACAGTACAAAAACTGACTTTACATGATAATTTACAACCAGCAATTTCGAGCATTTTTTGTATATGTCTAACGAAGAATTACCTGTCGTCGCTATCTTTAACATATTTGAATATTTAGCGAGTGTATCTAACCTTAGGAGAACTAAAGTATATTGGAATAATTCTCCCTTCAAGTAAAGAACGTGGTAGATTTATTGTTAACTAAAGAGAATCTGCAGAGATTGTGAGGAACGTTGGTCCTGAGTTAAGTATGTCCAATATCTAAATTCTAATCATTCTTCCTCCGATAGCTTGCAAAGGTTTACGATGAAGTGGAGTCAAAACTTAGATTGTTGGGTGCAACAGGAATTGAAGACAGGTGAGATATCCAACAATTCTGGTCGTTTTATTATTATCGTATCCGTGAAATCAACTTTTAAACAAAATTTAGTTCAACAACGTTTATTCTCTGTGAAACACTTTTAACTACTTTTTATTAACAATTATTATACCACAGGCTTCAAGATGAAGTCAAAGAGACAATCGTTTCTCTTCGAGAAGCTGGTATTAAGGTATACGTACTATTTTTTCCAGTGATTTACTTGTTTTTTGATTTGGTCCCATCGATTACACTACATTTTGAAGATGTTTCTTAAGCCGTTTTACTCAGAAAAAATTCCGTTCTAGCAGTTGAGCTACTTGAACGTCTGAGCTACCATAGTTTGCACATAAAGTTATTCTGGTTATCATTGTACAGCTGAGTGCTAGTGTTTGAAAATGCCACAAATGCTTGAGTTGTCTGCTCTAAGCTAGCAAATTTCTTCAAATATTGACAGACATTGATTACATTTTCTCAATTAAAATTGTCTGCTCGTTGCAAATTTATCCGTTTTTTATAAATTTAGGTCTGGGTATTGACTGGAGACAAACATGAAACAGCCGTAAATATTAGTCATTCGTGCGGCCATATCCAGGTACATGTAAATTCCCTTGCTAGTTCTAATTCCGTCGTCTTGCTATAACCCTAATATAGTTTTTTAAATTACAACTTTAGTTAGTCTGATGATGATTTCGGAATAGTTTTGTAAGTTACTTAGTATAATTAATATAATTAGTATAGTTAGTATAATTAATTACCCTAATATAGTTTTTTAAATTACTCATTTAATTAGTGTGATGATGATTTTGGAATAGTTTTTTGAGCAATCCCATTATATCAAAACATCAATTTGCTTTTTTGAACAAGCAGTGCAAAACGTCGTTCGCCTAACGTTTGACGTCCCGTGTGACAGTGGACAGACTGCGCTGGTTATCTTTGTTTTGCTGAATGACTGTGGCTAGTAGTTATACATAGTCGGAAACAAATATGGAGAGCGCATGCAAGCTAGCCAGGGTGCCAAAGGTTATTATTTTCCGATCTGATAATTAAGGATCTCATAATTAAGGTTTCGTTTCATTTACAACTACCCTGTTACTCGAACCATTGCTGAAGAGGAAAATTGGAATTTTTCTGATTGGCGAAGGCATTTTAAACAACACACATTTTACCTGTAGGACTACTTTTTAATATTGCCTTTTCTTTCCGTTTTTACCGAAATTTTGACTTACATTATGAAAGCCTTTTGCTTTTTCTTAGATGGGTATGGATGTCTTAGAAATTGTTGGAAAGGATACAGTTTATGACGTTGAGCAAGCGCTCCACAGTTACAAGCAAAGGTAAGAATATTGGTCAAGGTTATTGGTGGCAAAATAACAGTGCACTTTTTCATCACCTGTGTACCTAGTGTTCGATTCCCACTTCGTCCTGTTTTCTGATTAACATTACCTAGGTCACATGTGAGAAAAATGTTGTCCAGTTTGACCATTTCTGTCACGTTTTCCTCGTCCATTATTTAGTATTTCAAGTAGTATTTAAAAAACGAGTAAGAATATTTTATTGGATATAAAATTTGAGCCGACAGCCGAGTATTTTTGATCCGATGGAACACGTGCTACACGTTTTTTGAATGGCTTCAGAAACGAATCTCAAGCACGCTAATTCACGAAGAAAGTTTGAAAATTAATGTTTTCTAAGCCCAGAAAGTTCGACGAGAGAAACGAGAATTCCTTCAAATGAGTTTTTGAAGAAGTGTTTAAAACGTGTACGACAGTGTTTTATCGGATTTGAAAGTTCAAGCGCGCAGTGCGAGAATTTTTAGACTTGATAAAACACGTGCTGTGTTTTAAACAACTTGAAAAACGTCGCTTGGGAATTCCGTCTGTACAGTTATTGGTCGATCTACCAGTGTTTTTAAAATAACAAAATAAAGGCCCGTTTAAACTGGCAAATTTTGCTGCGACTTTCTCATCCTGGCCCATGCGATCTAATGGACCCTCGAGCGACAGTACTGAACCATACACTTGTGATGAAGTTCAGAACAAGCGGAATTACTGACTCAGGAAACAACAAGAAAAGGCGAGCGAGAGACTGGAAAAAAGAGAGTTGTTTTTAGTTGTTGTGATTATGGCTGGTTGTTCGCAAGCTAAATTAGCGGTAAACTGAGTGAACATTGGCGTTCATATTGATATAAAAAGGACAAGCTATTCGCAAGCGCAGAATTTAAGTTAGCTAGCTGTATATATAGTGTAATCAAGATGTAAATAAACGGAAGCACTTACGTGATATATTTGATATATCACGTAAGTGCTTCCGTTTGATATATGACATATCAGAGACAGGGCCTTGAAGAGAAACTACAACGGGAACTCGAGGACCAGAGGAGAATCAATGAGGAACAAGCGAAGTTCCGGGTTCAGCAACAGAAGGAAACGGAGGAAGCAATGAACCGGCAGCAACGCGCCGAGGAAGAATGGTTTAAGCGAAAACTGCAACTGCAGAAACAAGGCGAGGAGCCGGGCACCGAGAACGCTACTCCAAGGAAGAAACAGCAAAGTGTAAAGTTACAGAAGTATACTATCGCACCATTTTCGGGAGATTACAAGGACTTGCTCCGATTCTGGAACCAGGTCACAGTGGAAGTCGATGAATCAACACTCTCTGAAATTAGTAAGTTTCATTATCTCTTGGAATTGGTGAAGGATAAACCACGAGACGACGTTCTGGGGTTACCGCACTCAGCAGATGGTTACAGGGAGGCCAAGCGTATACTAGTGGAGAATTATGGGAAGGACAGCAAAGTCCACAAGGCATTAATAAAGGATTTGGAAAGCCTTCATACAGCGACCAATATTCAGACGCTCGACTCGATTCACGACTTCTACAACAAGTTATCAAGGGTTGTAAGGACGCTTTCCACAATGTGCTGACAACAGCACAGTCCACCGTTTATACGCTAATGAACAAGCTAGGACCCGTTCGAGAGGTCTTAGCTCAAAAAGACGACGACTGGGAGAAATGGGGACTGGGGCAGCTCGTTGAACATTTGAGAAAATATGTGGATCGAAACCCACTGCACGCTCAGGACAACGAGGACAAGGGCAGCAAGTGCGATAACAAGTCCAATTGGAAAAATCGCGACAAACTTTTATTTGGCAAAGGGGGTGGTGAACACAAGCGAATGAAATGCATCTACTGTGACTCGATAGAGCACACAGGTCTCAAATGCACAAAAGTTTTGGATATTGCTGGTTGACGCGAGATACTGAAGCGAAAGAAAGCCTGTTTTAACTGTACGACACCCGGGCATCTAGTGTCAACGTGCCGAACTCGAGGTTGTCACAAGTGCGGGCAGAAGCATCATACTCGTACGTCCATATGTCAACAACAAGAAAAATCTTCAATGGATGAGATGGATAACAGCCTGATGGAAAAGGGTATAAGCAGTACACTACGGAATACTTCTGCTATCCATCCTACGTTGCATGCGAACGTTGGAGGAGAGAAAGTGCGGCTCATGATCGATACCGGCGCGAGCAGTTCGTACATATGCAGCGATCTCATCACTAGGTTAAGATTGCGGCCTGTCAGGAAGGAAAAACGTTGCATTGAACAGATGTACGGAGTGATGAGCAAAATCGTTGAAATTTACCAAGTGACAGTGGAGTCAACCGTGGTGGACGGATTCAAGATCGACCTGGAATGCATTAATGCCGAGAACGACATACTAATTCAACTTCCAAATCCAAATGTTAGCGATCTAAAGAGAAGATATCCGCGACTCCGACGTCTACAGTTTTGCGAAGAGGAGACAACCAGGGATGACATGCCTGTACACATTATACTCAGAGTTACGGACTTCCAACGAATCAAATCAAGCGAACAGCCAATATTGGGTGACAAGCCAGACAGAGATCCAGGTGCGGCATTTACGATGTTGGGGTGGACATTATATGGTGGTGCGCAAATGGGTGAGCATCCAGATAAGCAATTCTTGCTACACACGGGACAGGAGGAGTTCGAGCGCTTGTGCAGTGTAGACGTTCTTGGTGTCACAGGCTCTGTGGACGCACCAACACTTGAGCACCAAGACTTTAAGGAACAGCTTGTTCAAAACAGCGAAAGATGCTACGAAACGAAGCTGCCATGGAAGCTTGGGCATATGCCAGAAAACAGGAAATTGTCGATAGCCAGACTTCACCGCGTCACGCGGAGACTGGAAAGAGTTAAAAGGCTAAAAGTCTACGATGACATCATGCAGGAACAGTTAAGAGAAAGAGTTATTGAACCTATTCCCGACCAACCTACGGGGGAGGTGATTCACTACGTTCTTCACCAACCAGTGATAAGGGAGCAGGCTGAATCAACAAAGATGCGTATTGTATACGACTGCTCGTCAAAGCCAGATGATACTACACCCTCCCTGAATGACTGCTTGGAAACGGGTCCATCTTTGCAGCCTCTCTTCTTTGATATTCTTCTTCGCTCCAGATTTCGAAGGTTTTGCATCACCGGGGATTTGAAGAAGGCGTTTCTTCAAATTATAGCAAAAGAGTGCGACCCTGATGCGCAGCGGATTCTTTGGTACAACAATTTGAAAGATCGGGTAGTAACCGAGTACAGGTTCACGCGCGTTATATTTGGAGCCACATCTAGCCCATACGTACTGGGAGCAACACTTCAGAGACATTTGGAAGGATGTGAGCACATGTATACAGATACCGTGCAGGCTCTGAGGGATGACACTTATGTTGATGACATACAAGGTGGTGGCGACTCGGAGCAAGACGCAGTTCGATTCAAGGAAGAGGCTACAATAGTCATGACAGCTGCTTGATTCGAACTGCATAAGTAACACAGTAACGTGCAGTCCATCGAGTAGACAAGCAACTCGAAGGAGAACGAACAGAACTACGGCAAGATGCTTGTCGGAAACCCGAAAACAAATGAACTCACAAATTGTGAATGATTTTTATGTAGCGACATCTTATTTCCTAATGATGTCAAAGCTACTCCGAGTGACGAACCATACCGGACAAGTAGAGAAAACTCTACTTGGCCCGGCAGGGATT
>JBAHVQ010201461.1:0-13158 GCA_036872915.1 Nanipora kamurai
CATTGCCAAGAAGTGGTCATTAAAGCTCATATATCTTGGTTCAACTTACACTGAATTTTTACTTGTACATCTGAGAATTTCAGCATATTATTTTGCTGTGTGTAAACAGTATAGTGTTGACTGTGAAATACCTTCTAATTTCAAAATATAAGCATGAATTAAAGAGGAAAAATTGTTTATTTTATAGGAAAATCAATGGCTACCAGACCAAAACATCTGAGTAGAGATGATGCTTTGGCATCCATTCTGGATGGAGATCAATCTGACCTCTCCGACTTAAGTTCAGATGAAGACATTGAATATTTGCCAGATGATGGGGATGATGTCAATGATGAAATACCTGACACCAGTAACAGTAGTGATGAAGCAAGTGAGAATGATGAGATTGATTCCAGTACCAAACATCCTACAACTGAGGAAGAGCGTACTTTCAGGTGGAGAAAACGAGATTTATCATATACAGCAGTACCATTTGATAACCAGCAAGAAGACATACCAGACGAGATTATCCCACTTGAATATTTTAGACAGTTCTGGTTAGATGAACTAACAGATCTGGTTGTTGAACATACTAATTTATACAGTGTTCAGAAAACAGGTCATTCAGTGAATACAAACAAGAATGAAGTGGAACAACTCATTGGGATGAATATAAAGATGGGAATTGTACAGTTGCCATCGTACACTTTGTATTGGTCTACCCAAATGAGATACCCAGCCATAGCTGATGTCATGCCATTGAAACGTTTTGAGAAACTCAGGAAATTTCTTCATTTCGTGGACAACACGAGTTATGATCCGGCAGAAGGTGACAAGCTATTCAAGATCAGGCCCATTATTGAAGGTAATTATAATATAACTCATAAGAAATATTTTACTGAGTCTTTACACCATACTCAGTTTTCACAATTTCACCATACATACAATAGTTACCCACATGAAATAATTTACCTATATAGGACATTTTGGCATGGGTACAGATAAGCATTGTTGTAGTATATCTTGTGTGACCTTTTTGGGATATTTTTGTTTGTTTAGTTGTGAGAAAGCAGTGTCTGAAAACCATTCCTGAAGAAAGCCATTCTATGGATAAGCAGATTATTCCTGCAAAGACAAAGTATAGCAAGATCTGGCAATATAACTCAAAGAAGCCAGTAAAGTGGGGATTCAAGAATATGGTCAGAGCTGGTAGCTCTGGAATCATGTATGATTTTTATATTTACACCAGGAAAGGCTCGAGCACTGATGTTCCCGAAAATGTGAAAGATTTGCAAAAGTGTGCCCAAGCTGTCACCAAAGTGTGTTTGACCTTACCACCTCATGCCAATCAAAAGCTATTTATTGATAATTGGTTCACCACCTTGGACCTTCTTCTCTACCTAAAGGACCGAGGTATTATGTCATGTGGAACTGTTCGTGCAAATTGCCTATGTGGTTACCCTTTGCAGACAAAGAAAGAGCTAATGAAGTCCGGTCGTGGTTCTCTGGACTACAGAAGTGATGTGAACTCTGGAATCATTGTTGCTAAGTGGCTGGATAACAAGCCAGTTCACATTGCTTCAAATTTTGTGGGAGTTGAACCAATAGGATCAGTCGAGAGATGATGTCAAAGGGATAAAGCAAGGAAGAAAGTTCAATGCCCCCAGATGATATTGTCCTACAGTGGTGGAATGGGAGGAGTCGACCTAGCCAACATGCTGATTGCCCTCTACAGAATCAAAGTCAAGACTTGAAGGTGGTATCAAAAGATCTTTTGGCACTGTATTGACATTGCCAAGGTCAATGCTTGGTTGTTGTACTGTCGCCATTCCAATCAAAGAGGAATTCCAAAGAGGCAACAGCTTTCTTTGCTGAAATTCAGCACTGCAATTGCAGAAGGCTTAATTTCAGCAAACAAAGTTCAGCCTCAAGCCACACCTGGTAGACCTGGAAGGCCCACCAAGAGGAAGAGCTGTGATGTTGAAACCCCAGCCAAATGTGGTAAGAAACCCACCGTCCCAATGCCGAATGAGGTTGCTCGCTTTGATCAACTAGGACATTGGCCAGAGCATCAGTTGAACAGAGGTCGCTGTCGTAACTGCAAGAGTGGTTATTCCCAAGTCTTCTGCAGCAAATGCAAAGTCTGTCTTTGTCTAAGGAATGGAAGCAATTGCTTCAAGGACTTTCATATGAAATAACTAATAACTAGAAAAAGTGACTACTGCATTCCTTTGAACTTTGATAATAATATGACCCTCTTATACGTATATATTCCTTGACATGTTCTATATTATAACTCCTTTTGATCTATGTTTAAAATTATCTTGTATTTGTGCACATTAGGTTTGGCAGCATAGTAAATATGCATTGTTTCATTGTATCAAATTATTGCATAATCTTAAACCAATTCTTGGCAATGTTGCAAATTTGCAACAAATCGTGCACCGCCTGGATTTAAAAAAAAATCTAAAATTTCTTGATTTTACGGCTTAATAGTGTAAAAGAAACAACATTGTGCAAAAAAAATTTTTTTTTTAATTAGAGATCAATATTTGCCAGGTGAAGGGTTAAATGATGCATGATTTCTGGGTTTTCAAAAGGCGAATAGCCTAAAAATCTAATGGACGCTTTCTCAATTTCTGTCGCTCTCAAGGCAACACATAGTTACAATATTGGCAGGAAACATCATTGCAATATAACCGATGTTAGCTGCCGTTTAGCCGTACCTGGGTTCTACAGTGTGTTCCAAAAAAAAACGCTATCCTAGTTGTGCTTCATGGAAAATTCTTTACAAATTACCTTTTGTACCGCAAGTGATTTCTAAAGAGTAATCATGGTAATTTTTAACAGGGTAGCATTTTTCTTGATACACACTGCACATAGTGTGTGCCACAGAAAGGCTATGATATGCTTCATTAATATTCTGTACAAATTACCTGTTCTACAACAAGTGATTTGTAAAGAATAATCATTAAAATATTTGACAGGGTAGCCGTTTTTGATACACACTGTAGAGTGCAACTTCCAGAAGAATACAAGAATATATCCAGCACGAGTACTCGCGTTAATTAAAATTAGCCAATTTGAATATTTTCATCTTAGTTTTTTCACCACAAAATCCACAATCAGTTGTGTTCTGAGGATGATAACAAAGAAACTTTAGGTTTATCAATTTATTACTCGATACCACGATTTCCACTTTTGCTGTTAAATAAAACTGAGATAGTTCTAACAATGAGAGTTAAATTTAATCCACTTCAACAAACATTAAGTTAAGCTGATTATCACGAAACTCTCCAAGGACAAGTAAACTTTGAAAAGACGCCAAAAATCAAGGTTTGTCAACTCAACATGTGATTTTATCTAGTTGCAGCGCCACGGGGGAGACTGGAGTCAGTGAGTGGACTTTGCCAGTGAGGATGGCCTTACGGAGTTGGATGTAATGTTTGACACTGAAAGTACTTGGTTTCCCCAAATTGTAGCACCATGCTGACAAATCCTTTCATAATGGCAATGACTTTATAAAGGAAATTCATCAGGCCAGATGAACAAATAGTTGACATGAATAATAACTCCGATTGAACGCTTTCTATTACAACTACAGCCACAAACACATCCCTGAGCCACAACTTTCTGACATTTTGTCATTGTAATTTCTACTTTCGTTTTGTGTTGAAAATTATTGCCCAGGAAATAATTTTTGCAATAGGCATAATGTACGTATTACACTCGTGAGTCAAAATAAGAATTCCTTACAACAACTAACGTATCATCTTCAAAGCGATTCGAATACAACTTTTCAGAAAATAGAAATAATAGCATGGAGTAAGGAAGAGGCGGCAGAAGTTACAGAACAAATGTTGGAAAGAGAATCAGAGCGTAAGAAGTCAACACAATATTAAAGGAAAAGATCCACCATTTGAGTTGAGGAAAGGATTTATTCTGGTTAGTAATAAACTTTATCTGAGATCAGGAAGTGGTCTAATTGAGAATCGCCAGAGGGCAAAATAGTAAAATTGTCACGACAGACTGTACGGCCAGTTTGTCTTGGGTGCGAGTGAAAAGGTGACTATTTCTCAGCCTCTGTAGCCGATGACTAGATTGAACAAAACTCCACTGTCAAGGTAACCCTAGCAATCCTTTGATTGCCCTCTTATAAACAAGTCCTGTTTATGACATGATGCGTGCATCCGGTTTCGTTGAGAACCCGGCGCTTTGGGGATACCCCAATCTTTCAAATATGATCTTTCGGCTAGTATTACACCCTTTGTTTCGACTTTTTGGAGTCGACTGAGCCGGTTCTGCGCGATATTTTTCACACAAGTGTTTTATGTTGTCGTTATTTCTCTTCCTGCTGTTTTTAAATACCATGTGGCTAGCTTTGAATACCTGCTAAGTCACAGCCCTTTTGTTTGGAAAACGAAAGCTCGAATCATGGTTGCTTTCGTCATGCGCAATAGATCGGAATCGGATATGTCGTTTAAGCACTTTGGCGTTCGTTGCTTTGTGGTAGATTGTGTCGTGTCCAGAGATGGCGAGTAGGTCGACGCGATTTAAAGCAAAGACTGGACGTTTTAGGCGATCGTGCGACAGGGATACTAAATCAAGAGTACAAAGCCCAACATACGAACCTCGAAGTTATAAAGATTCAAGACAGCGAGAAAAATCCACGAGGGAAAGAAAACATCGTTCAAGGTACTACGAGAAGGACTACCGTGGCGAGAGTTCAAAATCTAGAACTCGAAGCCGAGAAAGAAGTCCCCATCGACGGGGGTTGAAGGATCGAGGACATCAAAAGGACTTTGGTATTGTTACTGTTCGAACGTTTATCAATCGAAGAGACGAAACTAGTGGCCAACATTCGCCAAGTGGCAGATCGAGCGGGTCGCTAGAAAGAGAGGTTGATAAAATGTTAACTATTGAGCACCATCATACACGCCGTATTGAACATTACTCTTCTGGAGGGATCAAGGAGGTTATTTGGTGTCCGCAGTATATAAGACCTGACATTAAAGAACGGGCGAGAGGAGGAACTAGCTTGCTTCATCACAAATGTAGATCGTGCCGGAGACTTTGCTTTCACTTACTCGGCCGGCCTGGTACAAAGAGACTATGTCTAGCATGTTCGGGATGGAAGAGTAAATATATTCCCGAATGGTATTACCACAGGCGATGTAAATATTGCATTGATGGACAAAAAACCGGAAGACGGGAAGAAAATATACAATAGAACCGGCGTGATATCAAATCGCAGTTATTATGGAAACAAATGAAAATTAACGTATATGAAGTAGAATTCACAACCCAGCTCAAAATTAAAGTCAATCGTGATAAAACGAATTTACTAACGTTGTAACATATGTCGCTCACAACTTCCACTTGGCGATCGGAAATGTAACAAGATAACTGGGCCGTTAATAGTCGGATGGCAAAATTTGGATGCAGTTCAGGTTGCTCTTGGATGACGTGGAACCCGGCGGTTGTTTTTCTGGGGAATTTATTGGCGTGAAATGCGACTGCTTTGCCAGAAAATTGTCATAAAAAACTCGAAACAGATCCTTTTTTTCGTGGTTAATTTGAAAATTGGTTGACACGTAGCGTTCCCGACAATCTTAAAACGTCCTTGAAGGAACTTGAGTTTCCTCCTCGGGAAATGATTTAGTTTAGGATTCTTCTCAATAGGTTTTGCTTAGATGGTGTTTTGAGCGTCATATGAAAATGGATGCCCAGCATAAAACGCGAAATAACACCATGACATTATTTAATAAATAATTTATTAGAAGATAGACTGACCTTTCTTTACAACTACTCATATCATTAGAGTGACAGTAACAATTTCAACACTTTTTAACTCTGATGATGTTCAGTTGCACTTTGCAATTAAATGTTAGTCTAGTAATTAACAACATATTATAGCAATACTTAACGATTACATTCGAATACGTAATAATACATAATTGAAATCAAGTATTAATATTACCTCATAATAACTATGTCGTCACAATCAGGATCATATTATAGTACATAATAATTACATAACAGTACATGATACATAATTTAAATAAGTTACTCAAATCTATTTGGTGGCTATATCCTTGACGGCTGTGTCGTCCGTTTTCGAACGATCAGACTTAGGTGTGTTACTCTAGCTAACGCCAGACGATTTTACTCGTAAAGGAGAAAAGCCGTATAGGTTTCTCTTGAAACCGAGAATAAACTACGTAAATCTACTTGCTACGATGTCTTTGAAGAATTAAAAAATACGAGGATTATTCTCATCTTAATGAGAAAGAGACGAATTAAGAGACCTTGGTTCGTAAAGTTAGTTTTTTTTAATGTCAGGCTTAGCAGTTCGTCGATCTTTTTGCTTGTTAGCTCAAGAAGCTGCACCAAGGGGAATATTCCTCTAAGAACGGAAGTGTTCAGAAAGGGTCACGTGATATCCGTTAACAAGAAAATCGATCAGGTTCCACGAAATAATGTCATGGAGAACAGCAAAATAAAATTCCCCCACCTCAAGAACTCATTGATAATGATAACAACAACCAAACCTTCTCACATGTGCTGAGTACCTTCGTGATGGAGCATCTTTACCTTTCCAGTTAGGTTGTTTACCATGTTTGGCCGGCATGTTACTTACGATATCATATAAGTGGAACTTTACGATCGCAGATCGTCGACCTCATTTCCAAGCAGTCATACACAGCTGCTACTCTGATTTGGATTTTCGCTACACTTTACAATGACGAAAATGCAGTCTTATTTACATTTTCAAATTTGTTCCCCTAATCATTTGAGAGTTAAAAGAAACTAGCAACATGAGAAAAGAAGAAAGGGTTGCAATGTTGGTGCTTACTCGCACGGTTTCTCTTACAAACCAAGTTAACTGTCCTTGCACGTCTTGTAGTCGTTTGTACCAGCACAAAATTCACTGATGATGCAGTCTGAAAGACTAAATTCGTAACTCTAACCAATAGTTTTCGATCGTTCCTTCGCTTAGTATTCATTCAGTTTTTCGCTAAGTTACAATCATATGAAACATAGTTTCTAAAAGTGTATACAACGTAGATTCAATTTAAAAAATTACTTAATTCTAATTATATATTTTGCTATCGTAATTCAGAAAATGTTACCAAAAGCATAACACATCGACATTTCAAGAGCAAAAAATTTAACAAAGTCACCATCCAGGCCAGTTATACAACGATTCTTTGAAATAGTTTGATATACTGAATCATTGAAGACTTTCACAAGGCATATAACGTAAAATACCATCGTCATTTTCGTTTTCTCTTTCGTTCTCCATTATACATTGCCTCAAATGTCTTAAATAAATTGATAAATAAACCGATGAGCATCGCCAGTTAACACCTGCCACCAACGTATACAGAAAAAAAACCCTCACGAATGAGGTAATTTTCTATCCGGCTGGTAAAATTACCAGATCAGTATATCTTTACGATTTTGCGAAACTTTTCTCTGCATTAACAAGAACCAAAAATTCTAAACCGCAATCATGCAAGTATTGTGAATGAAATTCTTAATTCTCAATGAAATACCTTATACAGTTAATTTCACGTTTGTCGTTAAGTGTAACAGGAATAATTCTACAGTTAAGAATTTCTTGGTCTATAACATGGACCAAGTTTAACGGATCATCACCAATCGCTCCAAGGACATATGACATTGAAATGAGGCCGAAACATCGAGGTTTTCTATGTTCAATTATGATTTGATCAAGAGATAAACACCATCAAAATTTAAATGCAAAGTGTTCTTACAAGGATCGCTCTGTTCCTGAAATAAGAACCTCCAGGCTTGTCTTTACTCCGCTTATCATGCCACAAACGGAACATAATCGTGCCATTTATACGAGGTAAAAAAAAGTCGCGACAAAAAATAATCGGGGCACTCGTATCCCCAGGTTCATGGTAAAATTATTGAAGAAGCTTTTTAAATTTGTTCAAAAGTTGATAATTTGTGAACTGAACAAAATAAGACTCGTCTAATGTGAGTAATATAATACTCGTATAAATGCACAGTTCGTTATTTTGGACGCCGCTTATTTTTTTTGTATCAAAAGCCATATTGATAATCTCTCTCTGCGTCTGCATTACTCCCCCTTTTTCGTGATTAAATATATATCTAAGTGTGACCCGTTTATTAGAGGGATAGAAGGTAAGGTATTTTCCCAAAGTAGTCAGAACTTTGGAAATAGAAGCTACAACAAATATTGTGAGTAAATGATCCCCAATTCTGCGGGAGAATTCTTACTTTCGAATGCCAGAGATCAGCTTGGGGAAGACCCATTACTAAAGCACGGGATTACGTCAACGCGTCACGATAAAGAACTCCCATTGGATAAAACAAAATGACGTCGTTACTTGGATCGACATTCTGCCACTGGATTCCAAGAAAAACGACGAAGCAGGGAAGACCCCGAAACAGGTCCCAACAAACCAAATAAAACTCGAAGTGAAACTTTTATTACGGCTAATCGAGAAAGGAATGCCAAAGCTATGTCCTCGCTGGATTATTATGAATGTTTGCAGTTGCTGTCTTTATCAGCTCTTTCTGGTTTACTTTTGACGATATTTTACAAGAAGGATTTTACAGTTCGAGAACACGTGGCGCCACTTTGGAAAAAAATCGTAAGCCTTGCGTTTCTCTGGTGGTTCACCCTGTCTTACGACAGTGTCTACCTACGAGTAGTAACAAGCGGAATCACGCCTCTCCTTGTTTGGAAGGAATTTCATGACCTGGCAAAAGAGGAAAAGATCAAATCGGCTGTCCTGAGTTTGACAATGGTCCTGATTTCCAGAACAACTGGAGACTTTTCTGCATGCCTCACAGTTTTCTGTGCGCTTACTCAGCTGCTACGATGGCCAACTCCGCTGAAGAACTATCTTCGCGAATTCCGGATCATTTTTGGCCCTGTTTACGTTTTGCTTGCCGCAGGCTCCTACGTACAGTCTCGCTCTACGTCAAATCTGCTCACCATATCGGTATGTATCACCATTCTAGCAGCGACTTTCCTTCGTCCGGACAACAATGAATGTTTGCGGTTCTTCGTTGTTCTGGGTGCCTTCATTCCTTCTACAACGACCCGAAAATGGGTGCACGGGTTTTTGATGTTTCTGAGCATGATTTGTGTCATGTTGTATTTAGCAATATCGTCTAACGTTCAACGAATGTTTGTATTCGGAGCGACCTTCATTGGAGCATTTAATGTTCTTCTATACATTTTTGCAGCCGACTTTCCCCGGAAGATTTGGAGTGTGGTGAGGTCGTTTGCGAGGCGTCGCTTTGCAGCATGATAGATCCGTAAACAGAAAGACAATAAACCATGGTGGTGTTAAGACGACATATTGTTTTGATGTACTGAAGTTAGAAAAATCAGATACGGTAATCATTGATTTAACTTTCGACAAGAACACAGCACAGGTTTCACAAGTTATGTTATCAATGAACGTAGAAGTTTTGTGATAAGATTATGGCTCCCAGGAGCGCAAGAGGTCAAAAGACAATTGAGAGATAATATATACAATGTTCTGTAATGTTATGATGTTTTAATTTTATACATAATTATGGCTTTGGAAATAGAAACGAATTAAAGGTACATGTACCTGGATAATTTGTTGGTGTAAGGGTGTCGTCGCGGCAGCCATGTTGCTCGTACATTTAGATAAGAATCTCGTTAGAAATTAAGTTATGCGACCTCATTCATGGCCGCTGTGTCGTTGTTTTCTGAATCTCAGGGGCTTAATTGCTATCGACCTCTATGAATAAATGCTTTAAAAGTTTAAAGTCAGTTCGACCATTCTAAAAATTTGTGTCGGGTTTTCCCACAACTTACAAGTTGTAAAAACAAGTTCTCTTTTTTCCCTACGGCATGATGTAGATTTGAATAAATAGCCCATTACATCGCTAACCTTTGTCCAACACGGTTCCTTTTCAAACCTGAAAATTTTGCCAAAAGGCTGTCAATATCGTTGCAATCGAAAAAGCAAGTGGGAATCTTATACGCAATGTGAAAACGAGCGCCCGGTGGAAAACACTAAACTAAGCCATGACATCACGTGTCACGATACCGAACTCCCATTGGATTAAACAAAATGACATCGTTACTTCGATCGACATTCTGCCACTGGATTCCAAGAAAAACCACGAAGCAGGGAGGAACCCTGAAACAGGTCCCAACAGACCACATAAAACTCAAAGTGAAACTTTCTTCCAAGCAATTGAGAAATGCCAACGCCATGTCAGCTGGATTATTACGAATGTTTGCAGTTGCAGTCTTTATCAGCTCTTTCTGGTTTACTGTTCACGATACTTTACAAAAAATTACCAGACTTGCGTTTCTCTGGTCGTTCACCCTGTTTTACGAAAGTGTTCTTCCTGCGAGTAGTAACAAGCGGAATCATGCCTCTTCTTGTTTGAAAGGGATTTCATGACCTGGCAAAAGAGGAAAAGATCAAATCGGTTGCCCTGAGTTTGACAATGGTCCTGATCTTCGGAACAACCGAAGACGTTTCTGCATGCCTCGCAGTTTTCTGTGCGCTTATTATCCAGCTGCTACGATGGCCAACTTGGCTGAAGAACTATTTTCGCGAATTCCGGATCATTTTTGGCCCTGTTTACGTTTTGCTTGCCGTAGGCTCTTACGTACAGTCTCGCTCTACGTCAAATCTGCTCACCACATCGGCATGTATCGCCATGCTGCCAACGACTTTCCTCCGTCTGGCCAACAATGAATGTTTGCGGTTCTTGGTTGTTCTGGGTGCCTCCATTCCTTCTACAAAAATCCGAAAATGGGCGCAGGGATTTTTGATGTTTCTGAGATTGATTTTTTGTCATGCAGTATTCAGCAATGTCGTCTAACGTTTAACGAATGGTTGTGTCCGGAACAACTTTCTATACATTTTCGCAGCCGATTTTTTCCGGAAGATTTGGAGTGCGGCGACGTCGTTTGGGTGGCGTTGCTTTGCAGCATGATAGATCCGTAAACAGAAAGACAATAAACCACGGCGGTGTTAAGATGATATATTGTTTTGATGTATTGAAGTTAGAAACATCTAATACAGTAATCAAAGATTTAATTGTCGACATGAACACAGCGCAGGTTTTACAAGTTATCTTATCAATGAACCTAGGAGACACTTACTTTCGTGTTGCGCATAAGATTTCCACTCGCTTTTTCGATTGCAACAACTTTGACATCCTTTTGGTAAAGTTTTATAGTTTGGAAAGAAACCATGTTGGATAATGATAAGCGATTTGATGTGTTATTTCTTCAAATTCACATCACGCCGTAGGGAAAAAAGAGAATTTGTTTTTACAACTTGTAAGTTGTGGGAAAATCAAAAAAAATTTAAGAATGGTCGAACTGACTTCAAACTTTGAAAGAATTAAAATATATTCATTAAGGTCGGTAGCAATCAACCTCTTGAGATTCAGAAGATAACGACACAGCCCAGAAAGTTATAAGGTTGTTAGACTGCCGAATATATGTAGGAAATTTCTGATGTTTCGAGCAAAGGCCCTTCTTCACTGAGTGAAACGTAATCTTAATGGTCACTTAGTTTAATTGCTAACGAGGTTCTTATGTTAATGTACGAGCAACATGGCTGCCGCGACGATACCCTTAAACCAACAAATTATCCAGGTACATGTATCTTTAATTCATTTCTATTTCCAAAGCCCAAAGCTATAACTTTAATTAATCGTTACATATACCAACGGAATTTGATTTTACCAAAACCTGAAATATATATTGTCCAAAAGTAACCAACACAACTCTACAAGGAAACAATATAAATTCATGACGGAGGAGAAATTCTTCCCATCATTTACATGCACGATGGTGCAGCCAGAAAACTGCAATTTTTCACTCTCGTGTACAGGGATTGTGCCGTTATTTGTCCAGTTCGTACTGATCATATTTCACAGCAAACAAACTTTCGAAGGCGTTATTACCAACGCATACAGTTAAATTAGAATTTGAAGAAATGGTCCATCTGCACGACGATGAAGAGTTTATCGAATGTTCGCCTTTGGAATTCAAATAGCTTCGCCAAAAGTCGCAGACCGCCATGCTCGAGGAAAAAAAAATCTAGCAAAGGAAAAAGTATCAAAATATCGGCCGGACCCGCTTCGCGGGCTGCGAACTTAACATTAAATGCTTCCTCACAATAATTTCTATCTTTCGCCGCCACTGACAGCTCAAAGTAGCGAACATTATCGTGGGTTTTTTTTTGTTTGTCCGCACAAAAATGTTTTAACCGAAAGATTTCACATTTGAACAAACTGTTATGTATTGTCGGAAGAAGATTGCCAGCGTTGCGTTGTTCCGGACTTCCAAACTACTTAACGGCAGTGTTTGGCATCTAGTTATAAGTAAAGTCTGAAATTACATTCCTTTAAGTTACCAAGGAAATCCAGAGTCTGACAAGAGCGGAAAAGATCAAATCCCTTGTTCGCAGTATCAAACTGTTCCCGGTCTCCAAGTCCACTATAGATTGCCTCGCATTCCTTCCACTTGTCTTCAGAGCACTCGCTAAACTACTATGTTCCTGACAGAAATGAAGAACTATCTTTGCGATACTCCAATCTTCTCTGTCCGTGCTCACCTTACGTGCAACAAGTGCTTAACTTTTAGGACAAATTAATCATATTTATACTAAAAAAAAAGTGGACAACTGTCTATCTATGAGCGACAGTTACAACTATCTACGGACGATAGTTAAATTGGGCTTCGCCCTTGTCCATTACCAGCTCACCGAAAAATCGGGCTCGTTGCTTAAATTATTTAATATACAGCATGTCAATAAAGTTGATGTGGAAAAACTGTTTTAACATTTGAATATTGATAACAGGAAACTTGACTTAAATGTAAAATATAGGATTATTATTTTCCTTAGAGTTGCACTTACATACCAAACATCACTTCATCTTTTTTTAAAATCCACTTTAGAGTTTGATGGCATAACGACACACTGTGTCCTAAAGAGGTCCTGTTTCTCTATGCAGATAAGTGAAAAAGCGGGAAAAATTTAAATACAACGCTGTCACTTCGATTCGCTTACGAGAATGTTTTGAAATGCTAGCATTTCAATATCAGATTGGATATAAATGTCACGATATTGAAGAAACCAGATCGTGTTTCGAAATATCAAGAGC
>JBAHVQ010201522.1:0-13151 GCA_036872915.1 Nanipora kamurai
AGTTATCAAGATGACACTCTTGTTCGGAGTTTGTTTTATCCTTTATTTCTTTAAGTTGTCGGCTGGTTCTGGATTATATCTGAAGAAAACGTTGAAAGACAGGTTTCTGTGCATGCGGCGAGTAAAAGAGTTTAACCATGAAGCTATTGTGCAACAGTTATCACGATTTTGATACACTTAATATAAAACAATGGACTGTCCGAGTGTTGCTAGCTGTTTTACTTTTATTTACTCTCGCACCTCCTCCCTACGCCATTGGTAACACTGAAGGAGTGAACCTTTGTTACCCTGCAGCTCCAAAAAATTTGAACTATGGATACGCCATTGACTTGCATGTGTTAGTTTTGCTTGGACTAGTCAGATCTTGCAATCACTGACAATATCTCACTGATAACTTTTTTTAAAAAATATAATGATACATTGATAGTGAGATTTAGTACTTTCAAGTGCTTCATGGTTTAACATCATTTTCAGGCTTATTGTTTAAGTCAATCTAGCCTGGCAAGTCGGTTGATTGATGGCACGAAAATGTACCAAAGATAACTCGATCAACAACCTATAACTATATTAAACTATACCAACAGCCAAGCTAAACCAACTCTGTTTTACACATTCATTTCGAGTGTGTATTAAAGGTACAATGGGAAGATGTTGAGTATAATGCGTACCTCGATTCATTTCAACCAACCCTAGGTCGACTGTCAAATATTCATCGCCGTAACTAACATGTAACTCACTAAAGGTACGTTTGATATACCCGATTCAGGAATATTCCAATAGCTATTTTGACTACTCAGGAATTATAATAGTTGTTTAATCGAACGGATATTCTTCATCGTTCTAAGCGTTCGCATTCCGGAATAGGGTCAGTCGAGCACATGCACCTTTGGCTAATTTCACCGACTTGCTAAAGTTGTTCAGTAGTATCTGTCACACATAAAAAAAAAAAAAGCGAACGAATGATTTAAAACATTATTTAAATGTTACCTGTACGTCATCGGCAACGTTGATGCTCGGAAATTGTTTTTTAGCCAGTTTTTATAGTCTACCGGTTAAATAATAAATAAACTGCTTATGAACTGATTCTATGAGCAGGGCTAACCCAGCTGAATCGCACTATCTCGTGTCACTGAGGAAAATCCTATTACGGCCGTAAAAGATTATCTAAATTTACTTTTTGACTTTTCCTGTAGCTTCACTTAACAAACTCTACTTTTCATATACTTCTTGAGCGTACTTTAGAGCCATGCATGGCATGAGACGAGCCATCCCAACTAACCTGGCTAGCCCATCTCCTAAATAACCCCTTTGACTGGCCTTCTTGTTTTGTATTGGATGTTGTGACGTGTTGCATACTGATTATTAATATAATTTACATATTTAAATTGCCTTAGTAAAGTAAAATAAAGTGAACTTCGAAACAACAAAACAAAACTAGATCAAAGAGGAGAATGGATGTCAATCATCGCAATTCAGTAACTGTGGGTCAAGGATGAGCAAACTGAAAGTTCGCTTCGACAAAATAACCGTACATTCTCTAAATTTTCCGATTTTAACACACTTTTTCGTCATGCCGAATAAAAACGTATGTTGGCTTGTTAATGTAAAAATTTGACGGTAAATTGAAAGTGCTTCTCCTTTGTAAAGTTTTTACATATCGACTTAAAATTTCTTTTTGGTAAGTTGAATAGATTTCTCGGCCGTTCGAGCAGAGAACCAATGAAGAAAAAAGTTACTTCATGCGAAAAAAAATTGTCTAAACAGGATTGAAAATGCGAAAGACGTTTCTCATTCACACCTGTCGCGATCGGAGCGTTTTAGTTTTCATTGTTGTGAAAAAACAAAAAAAACAACACTCGAGTGTTTTACTTGATTGTCATAATTTATTTATTTTGTCGACCTGTTAAGTAGAAAACAATGTTGCTGACGTCATAGATTTTACGTTAAACAATAAAAAGGGTGTCAAATACTACCTGATGCCTAACTTACCAATTGTTTTCAAAGATGAAAAATTTATTAAATCATATAAATATCGAATGGGGGACAAAAACCGACACTGAGAGTGATGCCGTAGGCCAATGATGTTCATTGTATGATTATCCATATTTTTGTAAATAAGCAGTCATGCAGGGACGTTCAAGTGTGGCCAATAAGCCTAAGCAGGTAAGATGAAAGAGGAATGTTGATAGGACAATATTCCCACGGTTTAATCCTCGTTCCTGCCAAGTAAACTCGTTCTTGGTAAGTTTCTTTGCCAAGTTTGTTAACACGATAATTGGTTATGGAAAATGAAATAATTTTCCGGGCGTCAGAAAGTATGAAGTCACCAGGCTGTATATAAACTGTAATGTACGATTATATGGAAACGGGATCGGATTTTCCATACAGGTGATATTTGACCCTAAAGCGCCCAAGAGAAATATCTTCGTGCTCATGCTAGTGCCGTAACTGCTAACATTGTGTAACTTGCCACGTCCTACCACATATACAGGTATCAGGTTCGTGTCGACAAATGTAGCAATCCATGACGGCCTGATATAGCCGCAGGAAATATCAGCGCTGATTTATCGAATATAAGTCAGATGTTTTGCTTTATCTCATCTGATACATTCGGTTCTTTTAGTCCATATGAGCTCTGTGGAGAACATCGTTTTGTCGTAGGGAGTGTTTAATATTTAGTCCCCTCAAGGGTTAAGGAAAACATTTTCAGTCGCCCATCAAGGAAAACGAAAACCTTTTACGCTCCCTTAATTTCACATTGATACAGCACGGATAAACTAATTGATAGCTGCACTTTGACGTGCTCATTTCTGAACATTCTGTACTTTTCTACGGTTTTATTCAAATATGGCATTATTGCCGCATCATAGCCGATAGAGCAAGAGGCGGCATGGAGAGTCTCTACAATTCCTAAACACGCTTACGTTTTATCGGTCCCACACAGAAAGTTGATTTCTATAGGTGTATGACAAAACATCAGTCTGCCAGGTGCGATGTGGACAGAGCCTTTTATCTTATTGTCATTTTGAGCCTCTTTGTAGAGTCACGTTTATGAAATATCAGCTTTACCCAACCTTCTACCATTAATGATGATCAACTCCTCAAATTACCTTTTCGCTTCATGGTTTTAAACTTAGCTGTGATTTTAAAGTTGGATTTCTACCTTGTTGAACTCAAATCTGATTATTATTGAATAGATACGATGTTCCCGAGTTTTCTAGCTCGGATTGTTTGTCTCTTATATGAACTTTATTAAGGAGTTTAAAAAACAATAGGAAAACAAAAAAATACGAAAAATATCACAATTCATCACTTTCGTAAAACGTTTCTTTCGGCGTATATAGTTTTAACCTTATTAGCCTTTTTTATATGAAAGAATGTTATGCAGTGCTTCCTATTGTAAGAATCAGTCCTTATTATTAATTTTATAAGGTCAAAAGAGTCAGGAAACTGCCGAAAATTTAAGTTGGTAGAATCGACCTTTCGAGCGAAGGTCTTTCGTCAGTGTGAAATACAAACGGCTTTGCTCGAAACGTCAATTCTACCAATTTAAAATTTTTTCACTTTCCTTTAGGCTTATAATACATGTCGTTCAACACTGCCTACGCAGCACTCTACTTTTATACCAGTAGTATAACCTTGTTGGAATCCGATCTTAATTCAGATTGAGGCGAACAATTTTGCCCATCATGAATTGACAGTTTCGTTGAAAACAGCCCCTTGGCTAAGTAATGGATCACTTGTTGTAAGTCTCGGTAATTGAGCTGTTCTATCATTTTCTTAAGTGTTTACAACCGGTTCAGGTGTTTTGGGGTCAGTTTCTCCATAACTGGTCGTGATAATGCACAGAGCCACAGTAATTGCATGGCATCGCGTGCGATAGCCAGCTATACTCACGTCACGTCATCCGAATTCCAAGAGTGAATGAGACTTTTTATTAGGTAAGATCGACTACAAATCTTACTTTGACTGGTAATAGGTCAATAGCTTTCCTTAACCGGAGAAAATATCAACTTGTAAACTATGTAAACGTTTCTCTACTGTGCATGTAGCGAATTGAAAAGTATTGAGTGACGTTAGAAGATAAAAAACAGTTGACATGTCGTTATATTAGAATTTATCGTTCGACCGAAGACGAATAACCTTTTACTGACTAACGATTACTTTGTAAAAACATCAAAGATTATTGACGGAGGCCTAATGTTCCTTCACAGCACATTAATAAGTTAATGGGAATGGGTTTAGTCCTGAAGGAATGTAAACAAAAAGTCTCTGTGAATGACCTATTGCTGATAGTATGTGAAAGACATCACTATGTAACTTTGACAAACTTCTTTAAATGATCAGAAACTTGCTGGTAACTTTAATTCGTTTTTCTTTTTTTTCATTCTTTGGCTTCCCAGTATTTTTCATCATAGTGAAACTTTAATTTATTTCCTAATCTAGCAGAACTACTTCGCAATAAATTTCTTTAATGATGGCGGTTTTTTAAATCTCATTAAATTCCAGTTGATGTAAGAGAATAAACTTGATAATGAAAATAATAATGTTAGATGCATGCTACTCCGAGTGACGAACCGTACTGGACAAGTAGAGAAAACTGTATTTGAGCCAAGTACAGTTTTCTCTCATTAAATGCATCAAGCACGAAAATAATAGTTTTAGTTTTTGCTTGTAAAAGTAGACCACCTTGGGTTTAAATAATGTTAACTTCAATGTGAAAGAGGTACGCTTATTCTTGCAACTTGCAGAATTGACATTCCAGGTCAGTGACTGTAAAATTGAGGAGCATATGAATCTGTATTAATTTGTGTCGGAGAGGCAAGCCAATTACTAAACCATTCGTTCTCAAACCCTATTTTGGGGAATGTTCATCTAGGAGAATTCTTCAAATTATTTGATGAATCTTTAAAATGTGTTTAATATTTTTATATATTTGTATGTTTTATTTCGAACCCATGCTGAAGCATCCGCTTAAAGCTGAAGCACCACCACCATTTCTTTTGCAGCCTTACTTCCGACAGCAATAGTTGCATGTAAAATTTATAAACGACAGCGGAATATTTTATTGCTTGCTACTGTCATTCTTTACTTTTCACCAATGTTCCTGTTAGCAAAATGGCATTTGACGATTAACGAACGTTCTTCAAGCCCGTAACCTCCGAAAAATGATTTCTGAGCCCTAGACGGGAATTGAGCGTCTCACCGGTCATGAGAAAGTTGCCCATTCGATAGCTCAATGGTTAGACCGTCTAACCGGACATCAGAAAGTTGCGGTTTTGATTACCGTCTTGGGCTTAGAAATCGTTTTCTGAGGTTACGAGCTTGATGAACGTTCGTCAGTCGTCTGATATTTACCAAGTTCCCACATGAACCAGATTAGTGTTCAGCATTTAGCAAAATGGCATATTTTAAGAAAATAATCCAGTTGAATTTGAAAGTCTCCTTGTTGTACCCTCGAGAAAGAGATCAAGATATTTTTAGCGTTTAATCTCTAAAGTTTACTTCCTCCGGTCAAGACCATGTCTCTTATTAATACAAACTCAAGCTATATGTCACATTCTGTCGTTTAGGCTTCAAAAGACAAATGTGAGTTTACTTGTATTTTGACGCGAGCATTCTAATCCACCAAATCCAGGCCAAATGATTGAAAGTAGCGTAGTATAGCTGCCTAGCTTTTATTGCTTTTTTTCTACTGCTGGGACGTATTTGAGATTTTTGAATGTATATTGTGGTATACAAACACGGGTAATGTAGAAGCCAGCAATCTAAAAGCTTGAAAGAACTTTCAACGAACGTTATTTAACAAAAATGCAAACAGGAAGCCACACATTTGGCAGACACTCAAACACGTCACAACTACGAAAGTAAAATGCACAGTTGAATAAATGCTCATGGCGAAATGTCTGTTTATACCAAGTAAAGATTTGCGCGCTAAGTAGTGTTTTTTGTTGACTCATACAGCCATAGTGAAAGATGATTAATTATGTGCTTGGTGCTGTGAGTATTAACTAAAGTGAAAGACAAAGAGCTCTTTAGGGAAGTACTTAAGTCTTACTCCTGAGACTTTTCTTTCTAAAAATAATTTATTGTCTCCCTAGAGTGTAGCTCAAATAAGCTGATAACTTACCCAATAAGTTAGATAATAAAACAAAGTCGGCTGATGGCAAGCTTGTTTTGGTCCTTCTTTGCACCGCAATTGAGCCATTGTTTATGCACACAAGCTAAGAAATCTTGCAGTTAGAATATTTGAAGCAGTCAACCTTATAAAGCAACAAATCAAAAGTAATTTAAGCCAATTAATAAATAGAAGACTGAGATAATTATGAACTTTTGCCAAAGACTTTAGTCACTTTTTCCATTTTAAGAATCAGCAAAAGTTTACTATTGACTTCCTATGACAAGTGCTGCCTGTGACACTCACAAAGTCATATTTACAGTTTTGATTTTATATATTAAACCCTGGTGAATGCACTTTAAGGTCCCAGAAGCCCGAGTATAATTTGCTTTCTCAGGGAATTTATGGCGGATTCTCTAATCAATGCGAAAAAAACGATAACAACGGTATAGCCAGAAAATTCTTGACGGGGGATTGCGATACCGAATGACGAGTAGGTCCTACCTCGGGGGTGAGGGGTAACCCTTTGAGAGGCGAGATTTTGGCAGTTCAATGAAAAATGTATTCGTAAAAAGTAGATGAACCAAGATCGCGTTTCATGTCCTGTTTTAAAATATATTTGATATAAAGATGCAGATGAGTGCACTTTTTCATTGTTTTTAAACGCAATCTGAGTTAACTCTTTCCCAGCAGACTTCATCATTTTTCTGCCTAATGTCAGACACTCGTCAAGGTGAGACATTTTGGGAAGAAGCTATTCAATTGATGATGAACGAAAAAATACCTTAAAGAAAGCATGTAGCTACTCATAAGTCATCAAGTCTTCTTCTGAAAAGTTCTGATAACAATTTTTCCAGTGGTCGTTGAGCGGGCTTGAGATTCAAAACCTCCAAATGTTGCTGGGTTGCACGTGACATCACTACGGCCATGTTGGTTGGTAAGCACAAAAGAATTTTACATTAGATGCTGTTGTACCTTCCAACCAACACAGCGCCGTGCCTTTGTCCTCCTAGTCTCAGGAGATTGGTTGCAACCCACCGATATTTGAGAGCAGAGCTATAGCCTCCGTATACGACACAGCAGTGAAATAGCTCAATGTATCGAAAGAATGTGGAGGAAAATTACTTAGTCCTAGATTCAGAGAGTATAACTTATTATTTGAGTTAGTTGAAAATAGCTTATGAGCGCTATCCACAACTTCTTAATAGGGCAAAAAGCTCTGCCGTCATGTTTCCTTTAGCCGGGCCTTAGGAATCTGAATGTTTTTGACTCGATTTAAGTGGTTTTGGGAAACCCGCTGGTTAATTGGATAATAATAGTCCACCACATGCAGCAATAAAATGGGGGACAAAAGCGGCGAGTCAGACAATTAACAAAGAGGCAAAGCACATTAAAGATTTGTTACTTGTGGTCACCATAAGTCAGTGATTGACCAGTTATGGTATCGTGAAATGACTAAAGTAAATAATTTCAATCAGCGCGTTGGTATTCCGTTCTTTTGACAACCCCTGTATCAAAGCATAATATACAAACGCGATTTGATATGGCATTGGTTGCGACAGTGATAAGACCGCTTTTTTAATTTCTCATTAGAAAGGTCAATAAACTACCAACGCTTTTTGAGGATTTGCCAAACTATTCCTGACGGTAACCTTCAAAGGCAAATTGAAGAGCTAGTAGTGAAAACGAATGTTTATCATCAATATGGTTTTGGTACTGTCAGTTTGATGGTCTTGACAAGCTGTTAATCAGTTAACTTTCTGAAAGTAAAAGTTCTGATTGGTTAAAAGATGTGTTTCTACGATTTTATAGCTAAGCTAAACCTAGCCATTGCAAGGCCAGTTCAAGCAGGTGCTAGCAGGTGCTATTTTTATTAAGTATATGCTTTGTGGAAGTTATTTTAATACAAGGAAACGAAGAACATTTTTACGATTACCCATAGAGTAATAGATGCACTTGATAAGATTTGAAGTGCTGGAAATAGCAGTAGAAACACTAAAAATTTGGACCCATGTTCCAACTTGCTTTTCTCGTTCTCCACCAAATTGCACCAAATCGTGTGTCCGTAATGCGTTGGAAATATTGCAAATGCTTTCTATTTCTTAAAGGCATCACGGGTGATAAACTTGAATAACGTGATGGCGAATGTGTAAGCTTCGTGTTGACAGACAATCAGCAGGGTTTGATTCAGACAAATATTCTTATATGTTTCCATATTCTTCCATATGTTTATACGCTTCCATATGGAAAAGCTTCCATTTTCGTCTCATAAATAGAGATGATTTACTCCATTAAACTAATTAATTTAATTTTGCAATTTTGACACTATTTAGAGATTTTTGTGGGTAGGACTTGAATCATTGGGGGCTAGCTTTTCCGTCCACGGGATAAATCCTTGATCATTCGTCGTCTTCGATCATTCATCAAATATAGGTATTCATAAAATTGTTTTCTAAGCCTAACAGGAGAACAAGCAGACACGCGAACCTCTGATGAAAGAGGAACGCTCGAACCATTGGAGTTCTAGATGGAGTAGGAAGGTTACGAATGAGATAACCTGGTTAACAGTGTATTACACGTTTACCACTGGACCAGCATTCATATCACCAGTTATACAGTGTATAAGAACTGTTAACCCTTTTCTGACCGAGGACTTTCCCCTTAACGAGTAAAATCGTCTGGTATTAGCCAGAGTAAAATACTAAAGTATCCAGAGGTCGCTGAGGACCACAACGGTCAGGAGGGTGTTAAGCATACCTCACATGAATTGATCGCTTAGCATCCGGCCAGACGATGGTGAATGCTCGTACATGGGCGGATTCACAATCGACCCTTGAAGGGTCAAAAATTTATTTGGTCAACTCCACGACCGCGCTCGGTCTCTACCAGTTCATGCGAAGTAGTTAAATCTTCATATATTACAAAATGTCTTGTTGTATATAACATCAAAAACCTGATTCCAACGTAACGACGCATGCACTAGAGCTAGTTTTTACTCTAATCCTTAGAGAGTTGTTGACTGTTTTTTCTTGTGCTTTGAAGGGTCATAAAATACGTTTTTAAATAATAGCTTTAAAACTGGAAAGTCTCTCAACTTTTGTAACTCCAATTCTTTGTCTCATTAGTGAGTTACATGAGCTTCCTCAAACTTCTAATGTTCAAATAGAAACCAATCAGCCTGTATTTCGGTTCAGATTTTAAGTCACAAAATCTTCCAAAAGTGACCTAATGCATTTCAAATTATAATCGAACAATACGGCTGAAATACTTTCGCCCACGAATGAAATGGCCACTTAGTGGGTACGCGTCAGGAGTCCTACTTACTAATACTTCAACGACATTAGTCGACAGACATGAAAGACAAAACAGAACAAGATATTTGACTAACTGTCAGTGGTATTGAGGCAAAAATAAACCACTGAAGTTCATAATATTCTATTTGGGTTTACCCTTGACATCTTTGGATTACTCTGTAAAGTTAAACGCAGACATGATCCAAGAAGGGTAAAATGAGTAGTTACGAAATTTCCATCCTCTCGTGTTTGTTGGACTGCGTGTCGCCATAACATAAATTAATTTATCCAAAACTTTCTCATGAATGTCATTACTAAGAAAGCTGATACCATCTAATTCAATTTTGGAAACCTTGGAGACAGATGCAACGCTCGCAATTGCACGAGTCTCAATATAATGGAAAGACGGTACTATAAAAGATAAAGCTGCTGCACTAATTATTTCTTACAGTATTAAGGGTTCCTTTCAAGCTATTGTTCACAAGAAGTCTTTGTGCATCACGAAATTCCCGCTGGAATAAGCAAAATTACGAGGTTGGTACGTCCAATTTTTCTAACTCACGCGCACCTTCTCAGACGTAGGATTCAAGTTTTAGAATGCTGGCATAAATCTACTGGTTTCGCCTTAAGTACATGCGCAGCAGGAACGATCGTACATGCATTGAGTAAATGTCGGGGCAAATACGACGTTAAACGTTCGCAGTCTTACATGTTTATCTTACAAACATGTACAGGTATTCATTTATGAGCACAAGTCACGATAAAGATACTGCTACTTACTCTCAGCTAAAAGTACGCAAAGTAAAAAAGGTTTCGTGCGCGTTGCTTAATTTGCACCATTTCTTTTGCTAGTTGCAGGAGTGGTTTGTCTCCATCTGACCGGTTTACCTGTTTTCAACAGCATTGGCGTTTGATGAGAATAATTTAATTATACTTCAGGAACTTTTCTTTCTTGACATTTGGTTGCTTATGCAATTGTCAAGTTAGTTGTACTGAATGTTTATTGGAATTAAACAACAGCATTCACCCAAAGCAAAACTGTCTTCTTACTTTAATCAAAAACAACAACAAAAAGTGCATGGAAAGAATACAGACTTTATTCCTTGCCTAATTAGTTATAACATCATTTGTGCATTATTTTACAAAATAATTAAAAATCCCCCAAAAGGTAGTATTTAATAAATCTCGTTTTTTCTCGTCTTTCATCGTCAATCTTTACTGCTATTAAACTGGTCAGGGGCTTTTCTAAAAATTATAATGAATATTATTCCAGATGAGCTGCATGCAGACCAATTACCTTACACAAATAAACTGCATGTATAAAAATATATTCGTACTTTGGTTGAAACTTTATTTTGACCTCTTCATGATATTTTTAATTCTTGGAACAGAGACTAATCTTGCATATTTTATGTCGGAATTGATCCGAAAATAACGTTATTTCAAAGCATATCGAAAAGTCGCCGTAACCATGAGTTTTTGTATTTAGGTACCAAGTGTAATCGATAAATAAGTTTTCATCAGAAAAGCAAAAGAAAACCCAAAAAAAGAACCAATGAAAGCAGTTGGATATAAAATTAAAGAAACATAATAGTTAGTTTTAACTTCTTTTCGTTACCTACTCTTTTAACACCTTCAGACATATTAGTTACCATATATATTATTCTGTTATTCTGAATAAGTTGTGACAGGCTAGATTCTAGCCGGTTTATCGTTATACGATGAGATATGGTAAAATCAAATCTGTGTTGCAAATGATGTAACTTATTAAAGTATATAAAAAGCTGAGTTTGATAGGTACTCTTTGCAATGACACTCTCATATGTTCTATTTTTGAATACGTTTTATTGTTTTTATTTTTTCTCCCTAAATCTTGTAGCCATTAATGCACCATAACCGCTGAACTATCTGTATTACATTTACAAGTACAGTTTGTGAACAATCGAGAACATTCACCTATTCAAATAAAAACCTTGATAAGTTTAATGTTAGAAGGAGTCCTAGAAAATATATTGTCTTGGATAAATTCCTAAATCTTCAAGAAAAATTAGCTCCCACAGTTTTCAAATGTGGTCGAGCTTCATTTCTTGATTTTTGCCATGAGACAAATGTTTGATTCACATCTGGATTACCTATCAACCAATTAATGTCATAATTCAAATCAGAAGTCCTTTTATCCCTCTTACTGTATTTGATCCTTGCATGGAATTATATTCCTTGACAAAGGCGTGCTGTGGTAGGTATAATTTTTTACAACTATGTTTCTTTCGACAATATTTAAGTAGAATTTGCATTGTAGAAGTTGGAGCTTGTAACGGCTTTTCTTAGTTTCAGTGAATTATCACGTATCTCCTTGATCCCAAACTCAGTTTCGTTTATCATATTTCAGGAGAGAAAATACTTCTGACATTCCAGGGTTCTCTTTTTTAGATTGAAGAGATTGCGAGTTCGTATCCACGTCACTTTCCCTTTCTCGGTTCATGCAGGATCATGACGTAATACAATAATAATGATAGTCATTTTATTTGCAAAATAAAGTGAAGGATAATCATTTTATTTGAAAATTCTTCAAGTAGCGGTTAACTTTTCATCGTGGAAAGTCCGACAAAGGCCAGAAATTCCGGCGTTTTCTTGAATAAGGGGAAGCAACTCATTAGAGTACGGGATAGCTTGTATGCAGTGAGAAATAGGGCAGATTTACTGTGTATCGTTCCCTTCATTACCGATAGATATTACCATCCCAACAAATGTATACGAGGGAAATCTTATAAACTGTACACACGATTCTGTCAATTTTAGATCGGTCGGCATATCATCTTCTTACGTTTGGATGTTGATCAGTTAGTTGTCCATTGGGAGTGTGAATATGAAACCTCTTCAACTCTGTCTGTTTTACACGCTCCATTACGGATTACTAATTGTCGCAGGTAAGCCATTGCAATCCCAAAAACGTAAGAACGGATCGTATTGGAAAGAGTTCTACACAGAATACAATTTAAAGAATTTTTTAAAGCGATTTAGAAAACCAAAGCGAAACGTTGTGCTGACGTATTAGTTGGCGAACATTCATGACAATATTTTTTAACTCGTTTAAATATATTCAACGACTAGAGGATGTTCGTCAAGCTCGTTATCTCAGAAAAACGATTCCTGAGCCCTAGACGACAATCGAACCCGCAACCTTCTGATGCCCGGTGAGACGCTCCAACCATTGAGCTACCACGACTCATGGTGAGCTAGAGCGTCTCACCGGTCATCAGAAGGTTGCGAGTTCGATTCCCGTCTAGGGCCCAGAAATCGATTTTCTGAGCATCTTGCAGCAGGGGTTAGCGTATATAAATAAAGTGCTGAAGGAGTTAGCGTGTGTAAATAAAATTTTAGTAAATAAATTTAACATATAAATCAATAAAAGCTTGTCGAACGTCCACTAGTCGTCTCGTTTAAGTATGACAAACAACCTAGCACACCTCAGTAATAAAACGTACACCGCACACAAACATCTACTCTCGTACGCACAACCACACACGCACGTAATACCTTGATGCACATGCATTTACTGACAAGTTGAAACCAACGGGTTGGAATATCTATGGGTTCTGGCACCGTGAAAAGGAGGACGACGGCAGTCGCACCACCAATCAACTTAAAAAACATTTTTGTGTTTAATGATGTTAAAGCTACTCCGAGTGACGAACCATACCGGACAAGCAGAGAAAACTCTACTTGGCCCGGCAGGGATT
>JBAHVQ010201564.1:0-13148 GCA_036872915.1 Nanipora kamurai
CGTGTTTCTATACAGTTATAGAAACACGCTTTTCGGCCAATCAGCACGCGCGTACTATAAATGTTATATTATAACTATAATTTTATATACCTTGTTTCACTGATGTTGGTGCTTTCCCGGGTATTCCAACAGAACGAGGCCAATCATCAAACTCTAAATATATGAAGGGTAAAAACTCAAAAATTCTAATTTTGTTTTTCTAATCTCGAAACGTTGAATGCAATCCAGCTTTTAAGTTTGGAACATAAATGTGCATGGTAGTTATGGTACATATTTATTAGCTTAATATGTCAATACTTTAAAGCTGCACCACTGATTCCACTGGCTTAAAATTAGGAACAGAAGTCTCGCTTGTACTTTAGCCATTACTTAAATACTCAAAAGCTCTTCCAATCAATAAAAAGTACTTTGCCGTCAACGTAAACGTGTAATTACGTACCGTAAGAAGAGAAGATCGCGCGGTCAGGTCGAACCATCACGAAAATAAAGCAAGATAACGTTTTCTGACCAAAAGTGTTTGTTTTAATGAGTTTTAGGGGACAGTCAGTTTAGCTTGCAATACTCATTAATAATTTACAACAACAAAACTGGAGAAATCAGTGTCTAATTCTTAAGTAGTTAAATCTTGCGCAGAATTTTCCACACCTACGAAAACTTTTCATTCGATTTCCACGGCACAAGTGGCTTGTGTTTCTAAATTGTCAGTTATTCAGGACATGTAGGCCCTGTCCAGACTACTTATTTATTTCATTTTATAGTTGTTATTACATTTATCAGCGGTTTGCCTTGTAAACAAAACGAAGGGGTCATTTCTGTATTGTTTTGACCCTGGATCCTTGTCTGCAAGCATGTAAAGCAAAAGAATATTGCGGGCTCAACTACCATAACAGCTATTTAAACTTACTTTAAAAACGCCAGCCCTTCAGCGCGCATAGGCTTCTGGTTTATTGAAACTTCACTAAAGCTAGTAAAATTTTGTAAACTGAATGGTCGAAGGCTTTTTTTAAGGTCTAAAAATAACCGCATTCAGATATCCTTATCCATTTTATACAGCCACTTATTGGCCATATTAAAGTGTGAATTGAGTAATGAATTGAGTTCGCCACTCGAGGTTTTCTGAATTAAAATCTTAAAAGGTTATTTTAAAACACTTCAGTTGGTTTTCATGTGACGACAAACTGACCCAGATGACAGCAACTCAAAGTTAATTACCACGTTTAAACAGATTGAATAATTTATGAAAATACTGTTTATAAGCATTTTCCCGCCAACCAGAAAATGAGTGTAAACGGCAAATTTGAATGATATTAGAATTTTTAAAATCGTGTCATTTGTATTACAAAAATTAGTGCCATTGTTTATTTGGAATTTGAAAGTTGGGCTTGTAATCTAGCAAGGACACGGTGGGGAACTGATTGTCATATCTTTGAGTAATAGGCCGTTTGCAGCTAGCTAAAAATAACTCAGAACAATGAAAAACTGGAGAGCATGGAGAACAGTGGGATTTCCAAAACAAAGAAAAACACAATGTACCGGATTTCACTTGCTCTCCAGATTTTGTTATGCAAAGTGTATTTGACCTAGCTGCAAAAGGCCTATTTTGAGCATAGTCGAATCTGAGTATAATGTATGTGTGTGTGTGGATTGGCTTTCAATACTTCATTGTACTCTTGATCGTTTGTCATCAGTTGATTGTTCAATGTTGGTTTGTAAACACTTTGGATTAACTCAAGAAAAGGAGTTGTCCCTGAACGCAAACCAACTGTCAAACATAATTCTCTTAGTTTCTGACGTCGTTGAGTTAAGGAACGTCCACCTTAGGCGATTCGGACTGAATTTGGACTGGGACTTCTCTGGTGTTATCCCTGGAATTGAGCTCACCGATTTGAGGTGGCCATAGAAAGAACTGAATTTATACTCGATCAACTTAGGACGCAGTTGGATTTGGTTTGGACTCAAAACGGACAAGTTTCCATGATAAGAAATAATTTGGTTCCAATAAACTTCATATCTTTTTCTTCCTCTGCCGACATAACACTTTTACTGGAAGTCCAAACCGAGTGAATTCCAGTAATGTGAACACAGCTAGTTCAGCTAATTCCCATCTAAATCAAAACATGATACACGCTGAAATTTTGTCTCGCGCTGACAACGCAACAAAAAATATAAAATTGCGCTGCCAGCGCGTGAGAAAATGCACCGTGTATCGGCGGCTTTAGCTTACAGTGAGTTTCGTCGACTTTGTGTCGCCCATTAGTTGCAAACTGTCAATTAATTTTTGTCAAGAATACAAACGTTGTCAATCAAAGCATTATGTAAACATCATTAAAATATCCATAGAAAGTTGGCGGTATACCATTCTGGAAAAGGCATCTTTTTCCTAACAGAATTTCAATATACTCGATATTGTCTTCGAATTTTTTAAAAGTTTACTATATAATGGAATATGTGTGAACCAACTATCAGTAGCCTTGTGGTTTGGGAGGGGGGGTTTGCGAGTCATGGCAGTCACGGACTTCAACCGGACGGTTTGAATAACACTTGTTTTTGAATTATGGGCGTATTCTTTCAATAGAATTTTTCATCCAATCAAAGACGGGGAATAGCTTAAAAATCCTTAGAGAGATCGCAACACCTCGGAACCAACGAATCAGCTTTTAATGTAAATCACATGACTTAAAACTCCCAAGAGAGAATTGCATGTCTAACCAACGTTCTCGCCGTAGATTACGGCTTTAAATTTAGAACGTTGAAATGCTGTCAGTGACGTCTGTGTGGAACAAAAATGGCGTTTTCAATGTTCAGCGGTGCCTTTGGGATTTAAAATTATTCATACTCTTTGTTTTTGTTATGAATTCTATTGAAATAAAACAACGTCCGTGTATCAAGGAGCTTGTTGCTTAACCTCCCTAAAGTCTTTCAGCAGATTTTGTCCACTCGGTAAATTTCGTTGGTCCATCTGGTTGTTTCTCGGCTTAAGGGACTAGTAGTTTTGTCAGAGCCGCCTATCACATCAATCCCAGTACGGTGCTAGGTAGTTGTTTTTATATTAGTAAGTTTTCATTCGTACTGTATAAAGTATTTCGTAGCAGAGGTGGCTATCAACTCAAGAAATTTCTCCTCAAAAGTTTCAGGTCGCGGAAATTTGGAAGCAGACCGAGTTAGTTTACGTTATGGATATTGCCCGAGGAGTTTAAGTTGTTCAAAATTAACAGTCGTACCTTGGTTTTAAGAATATGTAGCTGCTTCCCTGCTAGGCATTGGAATCAAATGACCGTGATTGTTCAATAATCAGTTCACATATCGTATAAGTGCTTTATTCCCAAATGCAAAACGACGGCGTTGATGATCGTGGCACATTAATGCCGTTTATCCGATAGAGAAATGAGAACGCGGCTTACATGAGGTGCGAATATGCTCCTGTATACAGTTTGAAACATCTAACAGAAGGCGAGAAGAGACAGGAGACAAGAGACAGGACCAACTTGGAGGATTTTACAAGTTTTTCAGGATCTCGTTACATCAATTCATATGATTGAACAAGGAAAAATCTCGTAAATGGTGGTGAGAATGGTAACAAAAACTTTCCGCTGGATAATTACATGGAATAATCGTATAGTTTACCAATAACTTGTTCAACCGATTCAAATTCAATGTTTGTCTGTAAACGTTATTACTAGTTTACGATAATTTAGCCGTTTGTACATTATTATCAGTGCAACTGAAGGTTTTTGAAAGGAAAGAAAAACAAGGGCAAAAAGAATCGTAAACGAGAGTCTCAAGGTATGTCATTAGGAAGAAGTACCAGTTCTATTTAAGCTCATTTCTGTCTATTCAATTGTTTGGCTGCCTAAACAGTGATAGAAGAGCAGAAGTATAAAGCTTCCTGTGAAGGCGATTGTGTGTGAGAGAAACATGTTTATTCGTATGCTTGTTTGTTCGTAACACTTTTCTCTCCAGACGTCGCCTTTTGGCGAGTAAAATCGTATTTCGTCAAGCAGATTATATGATAGAAGACTTATTTATAAAAATAGGAGATCCAATGGCGTCGTGGCCGCGGGGGTCCCTTGGCTCTTTTGATTCTATGTTTGTCGGAAATTTAACGGCTTACTGGTAGACTAGATCATTCATTTTATTACAGTTTTTCCGAACCATAGTAAAGAGTAAGAAACTGGTGTCATTAGAATTAAAGTGCTTTTTGGTTACCCAACATTTAAAAAGGAGATATGGGGCAAAATACGCCTTAATGCGCAAAACTCCACTGGAACGACTGATCTGTCAGAAAAATTCGAAAATTTGGCCCCTTCTACTGGAGCTGTTTGAAGACGCTACTGAGAGACCTACGTTGATAAGAAAACAAAGTTAATTTGATAAAATCAAGTTACAAGCAACTCTATTGTCTCAATACAAAACGCCTGAATATTTTGTCTAAGTCCGTTTGAGAGTCTTGATCCAAGACAAACAGACTCTCTATACGTCGGTCGGTTTGATGTGTCATATTTTATAGCATTATGTACACAAGTAATTTACTGGCCACAAAATACTATTTCGATGGGTTTAAACACTGGGTAAAACCAAGCTTTTAATTATCAATCTTAATGTAGCTGGCTTACTCGCAAAATTACAACTTCACAGTTCAATCAAGTTCAACCCTTCAGCTTTCAACCGCACATATACGGGTGATTTACAGTATGCAAATTGGATGCATAAACATAGTTCAATAGATTTTAATAAAGATTTTAAATAGATTGAATAATTTAGAATTTCGGTTGAAATATTTGGGATGCAAAAGGGTTAAAACAAAATTACCATATTTTTAAATTTTTCATGGACCGTTAAACAGCAACGGATTTTCAACTCCACAAATTGGCACTGCATGTTCAGTTCCTTCATTTTAGCTCTATTTCTTACGTTTCAACGGCTTTGAAAAAGTGACAATTGATAGTCTTAGGGAAGCCAAGATACCAAACATTTCGAAAATGTACAAACCGTGTGATGAATCTAATTTAAACGGTAAATTTAGTTTTATCAATTAATGTAATCAAACTATTAAGTTTTTTAATCTAGCATGTAACGCACTTAATCCAGATCATATGCATTTGGACTTAAACACAGTAACTTAACCTTATGCTTCGTACTTTGACAGCCTTGTTTACGTTTTTTCTTCTTCACCCAACACTTAAAACTATTTTTAATGAAACAGTTTTACACTTTTTGATAAGCGTTTGTGTCAGGGAGAAACATCTTCAAATACATTACATTAGTACTTTACGTTGAGCAGCTTTGGTCTAAGGGTTATCGCAATTCATAAATTATTACTTCTTTTGTTAACCGTCGTATTTTTGCAAACTTTCTAAGATATTTTAAACACAAACACAATAAAATTGTAAGCAAAAAATATTAATACTGTTCTTAGAGGCATACCAACCCTGGAAAGAATCAATGGCGAATGCTTGAAGAGAGGAAAGTAAGGCACCAAAAACCAATTGAATGAAGACACGCATTCTTTAATCATCTACTTTTGGATTAGCTTTATTTGAAGTTGCTCCGTTGACGGTTGACCCTCTAATGGTCGATATTTTGGCAGTTAAAAGCTTTATGCTGTAAAGTGCAGATTGTATTGAAAAGAAGTCGAGCGTATCGTTGCTTAACAGCATGCGTCATTAGGGATTTTTACATGTGCCAGATTAATGAGATTAGCCGGTTAGATTCGTTTCTCCGAAACCTTATCCCAACTACAAAATAAAGAAGAAAAGCTGAATTGGTTTGGTTTGGCTAGAGGAGAGGCCCAAAGTTATTTTTCGATCATCTTTTATGGCCGTAAAACATATTTTCGTGAAACCAGTGGCGTAACTAGGTTTTTGGATTTGGGAGCTAAGGGGGGTTAGAGATGATAATGGAGGGGCGAATGAAATTTGTAGCACGAAGCACAACACAAACTATACGTATAATATGAATACACGAATATAAAGATGACTTCTTGTGTTACTAGAAACAAGGTTCAATTTCCGATTAATGATGGCCAGTAGTGAATTTATTAATATATTTCATCATCCCACCTGAGGAGGGTGAGCCTCCTGACTGGGGAGCACCTGGCCCCCTGTGGTTACGCTATTACGTGACACAAGGTGACTTGGTCAGGCGAGCTGGCCCAGCTCATATTGTCAGTACCCCAAGGGCCTTACAATACGATTTCCGACCCTCGAAAATTTACCTTTGCTTAAAACACTTCATCAACGTCAGACCAGTGGGTGTTAATGTCAAATACTTATGATAATACACGGCCCTACCCTTTATTGGCATTACCCACTATGTAAATAGTACCCAACTCGTGGACAACTCCATTGTCAATCGCCAGCCTAGCTCTGGGAGTTAGAGAACTGCACGGGCATTCCCAGGCGGAAGGCATCAGGAAAATGTTTCCTTACAGACCAGTTGAATGTAAATGCTAAATTTTGTGTCATTAAAGTCTGGTTTAGGCTTGGTTCACACGTCAAGATAAACACAACCATAAGGATAAAACAAAAGACAAAGGAAAGGAATGAAGTCAAGCCTGATGCGGCATAAGGATCGTCACAAGCATAAGACCATAGTCCAAGTATAGGCCAAGAGCCGAACAAAAGAGAACACAAGTTGTTGTTTGAACCAGGTTTTATCGACAAGATTTAAACGGAACCAAAGTAAAACTTCTCCTCCTGGAGTTGCGAAGACAAAACAAGATTTTTTTGTTTTACTTCTGTTCGGGGCTTGGCTCATGCTGGGACTATGGTCCTTATGTTTAAGACGATTCTTGTGTCGCAGGCTTGACTTGATTCCTTTGTTTTGGCCTTTTAATAATCGTTGTGCTTATGATCATGATGATCCTTTCATGATGATCCATGACGAGTTTTTTAACAGTGCGCATGACTCGAAATTTGACGTTGATTCAAGGCTTTACATTTTCACCGTGCAAAAGGTGCAAATAGGCTCAAGAAGTTTGTAGAAAAGTATTCTTCTGTAAACTACACATATAAACCATGAACATCTCAACCTCATAGATAAAATATCACTGTAGTTTATCATTATTATTATTATTAGTCATATTAGGAAATGCAAACGAATTCGGCATCCAATGCTAACCAATAAGATTGTTGCTGTATTTTGAATAACAAATGACCGAGCTACTCAGCCTCTACATGTGCGCTTGTGTGTTTTAGTTTTCATTTATTGAGTTGGGGGTATCGATAAAAATACGAAAATTCTCAGTTTTTCCTACAACTACGCATGCTCAGCAATGCATCGCATGGGAGGTCACGCTATTGTTGTTTGATCCAGTGAACTCTTAGTCTAAAAAGACTGGAACGATAACTCCAGATTGGAAGTTTGAAGCCAACCACGTGGGCCTATATGTAGGTATGCTCCAGACCCTTTAACGAAAATAGTACTACCAAAAACTAGAAAAAATATCAAAGATTTCATCATATACGTCAAGTTTCGTTTTCCTAAAACTGAGCTTTCCTTAGCCTCTGCTCGAACGACAACGAGTAGTATTTCAATTTATGTTTTTTTCCGAAATATAGAGATAAAACAGCTGGTTCAAAAATCTGGGCCTGAACGTCAGCTCTTTTTGTTTTTCTTTCTTGGTTATCCCAAGGTTTTATGGCCATAAAAATGAGAGTTTGTGTTGCCACCTCTAAGTCTTGGCAAAAAGCCCCCTAAAAACACGCAAAAAACCAGACTTCGTTATGTATAGTCTTCAAGCTATAAACTCGTCACATTTGAGATGGCTAGCGAAATTTTAATGCGCGGTTAGAATGCTCAAGGACGTGGGAAATGAGTCAAAAGGGTGAAGAATTTTGAGCTCACAGGAGTGAAGTGTAAAGTAACCGCTGAACTCAATGATTAATGTTGCTTCAAGCAAAAGAAGCTTCCGGCCTATGTTGATTATGAAAGAAAAGGAGCATTGGATTTCTCTTTTTCCTTCATAGCAAACAATCTGCTATGAATGTACCTAAATCAAAGGTAGATGACTTAAATCAAACTATGCCGACTTCAGTTCGATGTTATTAAAAATTATGTTGAAACGTCTGGGATCGTGTTGTTTCCAACATTTTTAGGTTGAACTGCATGTCCACCTGGATGGATCTCCGAGAATTACGACAATTATCGAGCTGGCAAAGTAAGTATAGACGATGTAAAAATATAGGATGCTGCGTACGTAGTTTATAAAACAACGTAGGAAGTTAAAAGCCTGGTAAGTTCGGCAGTCTACCAACCTTTTAACTTTCTGCGCTATTTTTAACTCTGCTTGGAAAGTTTACCTGCAGTTTTCTAGCTGCAGTTTATTTTTTAGATTAGAGTTAATAACAACAATAAATGTTAGGCATTTAAAAATTAATCCACAGCTTGAGCGAAGGCCCATTATTTGAGTGAAACATGAAAACCCATTTTTCAGTCCAACAAAGGACCTTTGTTGGAAACAACCAGTTTTACTATGATCTTAAATTGTTGCAGTTCCTTTACCCTTTTTTGGCTTTATACACATTGTTCAAAACTGCAACTGTATTTTTTGTATTAGGCCATCCCAATAAAATGTTTCGTTTCCCATTGCCTGACCGACCCATTTTTTCTGAATTTAAGTAAAAAAAAAAAAATTCCAGATTCACTAGTCAAAGAAGCAAGTACTTTAATTTACACACAATCTTGTTTGATTAATAACAATTGGTATGATGTGATGGCCTTGTCTTTAATCAACATCAATACTACGTTTTTTAAAGGCTGTTTGGACAGTGATAGTCATGTTAATTTACATCTTTTACCATTTGATTATATATCTTACTTAGCAGCCCAGCCTTCTCTGGAACCCAGACCCCTTCTTTTTTTCCCCCGGCCGACCAACCCACCATCACAAGAGATGGGGCGATGGGAAATGAAACATTTTATTGGGATGGCTTGGAGAAGAACTGGATCAATACCAGGGTTGTTTGGGCTAGAGTGTCCATGGACTAAGCAAAGCAGCTTGAAGACTGTTCTAATTATTTCTCTGTTCTCGTTATTCTCCCAGGTTCAAACCATTTACTTTATTTCTCTTCAATAATTTGTAAAAATACTAATCCAGCCCAGGTTATTGGTGGAAAGAAATTATCTGATGAAACACTGGATTTAATAAGTGGATCAAAACTGTAGCTAGTAATTTCTTCTTGCGTCTTATGCATTTCCTTGAGACTTATGCATTTCTTTGACATCCTCACAGAATACATTTTTTCTTAATTTCAACAAAAATGGAATGTTCTCATACAAAAAGCACAGGCGAGTGGGAAGTGGGGGGCTCTAACATTTTATTTAGGTGTGCAATATCATTCAGCCCCTTAAAAACACCTACAGGTGGTATGCTTGATAACACTTTGCAGAAATGTTTCGTCATAACAGATGTTGTTGAAACTGATAAATGTATGGTGACTTTTAGTGTTGTCGAAATTAATGGTTGGAAAAACTACCACATTTTATAATTGTATTTAGTCTTTTCATGATTTGATTCATTAATTCATATTCCACTGTAGTACTCCTTTTTTGGAAACATGAGATGGGCTTTAGTATCCAGGCATAAAACTACAAGCATTGACCTGCATTGCCTCAGTATTTTCAACTATAAAGTTGATGTAAACATTTAATTAAAAATGTCCACCCTGAATTTAAATTTTGCTCCTGGCCCCCCAACTTCAACTAGCTTCCTATGCACCTGAAAGATTATAATAATATAAAACAACTATAATATGTAGTACCTAATTATTAAAGACAAGCTTACACCAAAAATGAAACTTTGTATTATGTACAGTAATTCATCTTAAACTGTGTGAGTTATATTTTTTCTTCCCTCACCAATTATTTAGGAAGAAAAAAATGCCATTACCTGCTTATGATGTTGATGACTTGGAAAATTATGTCAGTTTAAACGAACCAAAATCTCTAACCAGTTTCCTTCATTGCTTTAGTGTCTTCATGCCAATAATAAAGTGAGTTTTTGGTTATATTAAATTAAATTAGAGTTATTATAAATATAATCAGCTAAATGCTATTTTGCTAGCATGTCATCATCAATCAACCCACAAGTAAATAATGAATTTACTGCTTTTGTGGTTCTCAGTTGACAATTTGAAACCTTGAGGTTTTCATGGAGTCTTCTCCATTGAATTCTTATTCAAAAGGATTGTAATATTGTTTGTGAACCTTGACAGCCAAACATCCCAATGGACTTAAGCTTCACAAGTGATATTGAATTCTTTGACAATGTGAATGATCATTGATTATCAGTCAAATTTTATGACTATTTTAAAAAGAAACTTTTTTTAAACCAACTAATGAGAAAAAAAACTACTTTATGTAAGAAATGACAAATCTTTACTAAACAGTTGTAAGTATATGTACATGCAATAAATTGTGTGCTGAGTTGCTGTCAGAGTATCAGAATATTGCATCAATCTTCTTCTCATTCTGGCCTGCTCTGTCTTCTTCCCTCTCCTTACCTTCTTACTCTCCTTCTCACACTGCTCCTGCTCCACACCTTCACAATCCTTTCCTTTGCCCTACTCCTTACCCATACTCACACCTATGGCCACACCCTTCCAATCCTACTCCTCCTGATTTCCATCATGCCTCTTTCCCTTTCACTTCTCATACTTCACTTTACACATCTGACTCATACCTCCTCACCCCACAACTGCCTGCTTATCCTCTTGCTCATCTTGTCCTTCGGCTCACCACTCCCGTTTTCTCTGCTCCTCCCCCTTCTAAGCCTGTTCATCATCACCTTTTACATCTTCAACCACATCATTTTTGTCTTTACCCTCCTTCCACCCACACCATTTTCCTCTACCTTGCCATACCTACAGCCTCCTGCTAACCCACACCTCTGTCCTCAGTGTCTACATAGTGAGATCGATTTTGCATAAGACAATCTAAGACATTTTTTCTGCTATTATGTGTCTGATAAACCTCTGCCATCGTCTAATTATTATTTTTATTGTTATTAGAGGAGATATATACGCTATAGAGAGGATAGCTTACGAGTTCTGCGAAGATATAGCAAACAATGGTGTGTTGTATTGTGAAGTGCGGTATTGTCCTCATCTTCTGGCAAACTGTGGTGTTGATGCCGTTTCCTGTGGAGAAGGATGTGACGTGTCACCGAGGAAGGTGGTGGAAGCAGTGAACAGAGGACTGGCAAATGGATGTAAAGACTTTGAAGTAAAAGTTCGAAGCATTCTCACGTGTATGAGGCACAGGCCAGGTAAAAAAAAGACCCGTTTATCTATCGTTGCTACCATTAAAGTCATGTTTATTTAGTTATAAATATTTAGTTTTTTATTTTTGTTTGTTGGTTAGTTTTGTTAAGTGATAATGTTACCGAGAAGACACAAACGATTAAATTGTGGAAACAGCAGTTTCGTCGGAATTACGATTGATTATATGTTCAAATTACGTTTATCGAATGTTTGCATTTTTACCGCTCGGTAGGATCATCGCGTGGGACTTTCCTTTTTAGACAAAAAAACTGGTGTACAGTGAACTTTTCTGTATATACCTGTTTTCTGTAAAAGCACCATATTCGATGTATTAATTCCAAACCGAAACTAATGATTTAAGCGAAGAAGTGCCAGTCCGTCGAAGTTTGTTAAAATTGAACTTTTGAATTGGATTAGTGCACTGTACAACAGTCATGACTGCTGATATTTGAAAAAGACTAATGTTCATGAAGACTGAAGTTTTCATTGATTCAGCAGCTGTGGTGATGTTGCATAAACTATTTTCATTTAAGCCATTGCAAAGTTTTCGTAATTTTTTGTTCGCGACTTGCGTCAGTATGTAAAAGAGCTTAAGATTCAATGCCCTTTCCTGTGTACTGTAACATATCAAACCAACATCTCTTTGGTCCCTAAGTCCTACAGTTTCGTCGAACCTTGGAGGTGGGCCAATAGTGAGGAAAGTGAGATATTGTGAGGAAAAGAAGGTGGTGGCCTCCTCGAAAGCGAAGCTCTTTGGTCAAAACAAACTCAGGAAAAACTGTTAACAGAAATAACTGTGAAATATTTGAAACTATGAAAAGTTACATGCAAAGGAGAGATTCCCCTGCCGACGGCCACGTTAGAAGCTTTTGCTGAATTTGTTTTGGGCTCCGAGGCTCGTTTCCGCCAAGTTTATGAAAAACGTCTATAGATTTATTCACCCGCTGAATATTTACTATGCTTATTGATCAAGCGTGATCAATATGCGCCGGCGATTTGTTGGGTCAATGTTTTCAAAAAACAGAGGGCAGAGTTTCCATTGACGCACAACTGTGCGTATATGATGCAAAGAAGTCCAAAATGACGCTCCCTTTTTTGCCAAAGTGCGTCCTAGGGGCAAAGGAAGATGAGTCTGGGAATAGTTAGGAGGGTATAGTATATAATTAAAGACAGGGAGACTCCCAACTTTTAGGAATTTATAAACCGATGGAAACTCTCAAAGGTTCGCCATATGTCTTCTTGAAATATAATTGAAAACTATGATGACATAGTTATACTCACTTTTGTTTATAATGTCGTTCTTCTTGTGGATCACGATGCATTTCTACAGTTTCACTATGTTTCACATTTTTCTATCCAAACTGAATAAGGTTTTTAAATTTTCTGGATGAGCAGATGAATTCGAGAAACATCTGATTGCTTATGAACCAATTTATGAACCAAATCATTTCCCTATTCAGACCCCTCAACTCCACGGCCAACTAAAGAACACGTATACCTTTGCCGGAATAAAATGTTTGTTTTTTTTCATATCATGTATGCCAGACTGGTCGTTAGAAATAGCTGATCTTTGCAACGAGTTTCGACATCAAAATGTTGTGGGTATTGATTTAGCTGGAGATGAAAGCCTTGGAGAAATTCCAGCCATAAAGGAACACATTATGGCATTTCAGGTGCGTGCTAGATCATCAATATAGCTTATGAGTTTTTCAATATCCGATAAAACACTCCTACTCATTTTGTAAATATTACTTAAAGTATACTTGTATATTACCTTGTTAAATTCTTCAAACATAGCCGTTGTCTGTATGATACAAGTTCACGGCAACCAGGTGAAATTTCCGACATACCAAACGCTACTCTGGTTTGTAAATATTATGAACGTAA
>JBAHVQ010201575.1:0-13143 GCA_036872915.1 Nanipora kamurai
AATCCCCTTCTTCACATGCCTCGGGTGACAGGATCCGTAATGCAAATATTGATGCGTATCTGTAGGCTTACAATACATATCTGTCAAGGCCTTATTATCTTGAATCATAACCATGTATATTAATTATGTAACCTATGTAACCACGACCACTCCCATGTATACTTAATTAATTCATGATACGAATTAACATAATCTAGAAATTTTACCAAACTTTCCCTTCCATGGAGCCAAATGAAAAAAATATCGTATAAAAATCTCCACCATACTAAAAGATCCAGGTGATATCCCCTCAACATTTTCTCCTCTAACCTGGACATAAAAATGTTAGCAAAATTAGGGGGAGTAAAATTATTGAGTCACTCTGGCTTATTTTGCATGCCTCAGATGATATGAGAAGTATTTTTGAAGAAAAGCCGTTGATAGCATATCGGAGGCCGAAGAATTTAAAAGATAATTTAGTAAGATCTAAGCTTAAGGGGGGAGATAGCAAGTATAAGGGTATGAGAAAGTGTGGTAAATCACACTGCCAAATTTGCAATTTTGTGGAGGAGGGTTCTACATTTGGTATAAAATGGTCGTACATTTTATATTAATTATTTGTTTCATTGCGATTCGGCAGGAGTGGTTTACCTAATAATGTGTAAAAAGTGTTTGAAGGTTTATGTAGGTAGTACAATCACATCTTTCAGGATGAGGTTTAATAACCATAAAAGTAGCGTCAAAAGATATGGTAAAGGCCAAGGGGGTATACCGGGAGAACATTTATATGCCCATTTTTAAGAGGGGGGACATGAGGGAATTAAAGATATGGTAGTAAAAATTATTGATAGGACGGATGTATCGGATCCAACTAGAAGGGAGGGGTTTTGGACATACAAACTGGATTCTTTTATACCCAAAGGTTTGAACCTTAGGGACTTCTTTTAGTAATGTAATTTTAATTAATAATTAGTGTTATGTATATAAGGAACTCCTTCTATCTTGTATTTGCGATTCTTGACAAAGGGGCAGTGCCCCGAAGCGTCGAAATAGAGATTTTTAAAGTCTTACTCGTGATGTTTTATATATATATATATATATATATACAAACGGTTCCGTCTGTAGTTATATATATATATATATATTATTTATATTTTCATACCAACGCTGTAACCTTCGTGGTACTCATCATTGGTGTATACACTTTCCTGTCTAAAGTTGAACGCTCTCCTTGACGTGAAAGACATACGACAAATATGTAACAGATCAAGTTTAATTAAAAACATCGGCCTACCAACCAAAGACAACTACCTAAGAAACCTCATCAACAAGACTGAAAGTATAGTCCAACGTATGGGATGGAAAGCCCATTTCGTCTTGCTGAACAACGGAGATGACAAGCGAACAGCCAATAACACCTACGGCCCGAAATCAAAGCATGGCGCGCCACCCGTTTATATCTCAAAACTTTTGAAGATGACGTTGCCAAAATGATCGAATCGGCGAAGTTCCGAAACATTACCGACAATTTCATCCAAACGCTCGAGCGAGACAAAAGAAAAATCAGCACCTCAAGTAATGTCTTTATCCCTGCGGACAAAACACGAAACTTTTATGAAATGGACGCCTCCACTTACGACAAACTGCTAACTGAAAATGTGACGAAAACCTACAAACAAGCATCGGATGACACCAAGCTTGAAATCAACGATGAATTAAAATCCATTGCCAGTGAATTGAAGATAATTAATCGTATTGACCCTATGAATGAAACTCCTGCTTTTATCTCACTAAAAGATCACAAGCCAGACTTTGAAAACCATCCTAAATGCCGCCTCATCAACCCTGCTAAAAGTAGCTTTGAAAAGTTAGCAAATCCATCTTAGACAACATCACCAATGATATAAAACAGCAGACCCAAGTAAACCAATGGTGTAACTCTACCGACGCTATCTCGTGGTTTCAATCTATTCCTGACAAACAAAGAAAATCGTTTATATCCTTCGACATCATAGACTTCTACCCCTCCATCACCGAACAACTACTTGACCGATCTATTTCAACAACAAGGATCAATTCAAGAGTACGCTCCCCCCATGGCATTGGGGTTAGTGTTATGCATTCGGGTTAGGGTTAGGGTTAGGGTGGGGGTTAGGGTCAGGGTCTGGGTGAGGATCAGGGTTAGGGGTAGGGTTAGGGTTAGGGTTAGCGGTTAGGGTTAGAATACGCCCCGAAATGCATGGGGGACGTATTCTTCAATTGATCCCTGTAGAAACCCCGAACAAGGCCCTGTAAAAGGCATTTGCCTGGAAACCAGCGTCCTTTACAAGGCAAGAGTAACGACCACTGACAACAACGAGACGAAGACATACAGAGGTGTGACAGGTAACGATTTCAAAACTAAGTACCGAAATCACTACAAATCTGTCAACAACAAGAAAATACTTAAACGAAACCGAACTTCCAAAACAAATTTGGAACCTGAAAGACAACAAACGCAAATATACAATCGCGTGGGATATCATCAAGCAAATTCCATCATGCTAGGCAGGATCAAGAAAATGTCGCCTATGCCTCGAAGAAAAGTTTCTTACTCTAAAGGGTAAGACATATAATAGAAGGGGGTAAAGGGTAGAAATATAGTAAGACATGCCATCCATCTTGATTAAACATGCATTACGAAGTCTCACTGTAATTCAACTAAACTTACGAACTCGACATTGCTTGATTTTTCAATCATGGCACGTTTTTAACGTTGCTTTTGACCACTAAAGCCTACATATAACTTCAAATACACTTACATAATCTAATTATCCTTTAGTTTATCTCTTACTGTTCACATTCCTCTGAGATATCCAACATTCCAAATATCTATCCGCTCCTCCATTTAACTTAAAGCGTGGGGCAAAGCGAGGAAAATACCGAAACTCATTCAGAAATGATCCTAGAAGGTAATATCAACCTATTTTGTTGATAAACCTTTCAGTAGAACATTATCTCAAATAATTATCAATAACTATCAAAGGCGAGCGGTTGCCACACTGAGGAAAGGTGTTGGATTTGATTTTTGTTGTGTCTTTAAAAAGACATTTCAGTTGATTTTAAAACCTAAAACTATACTTAAGAATAATTATCACTTACTCTTCATCGCATATCTAACATTTCCCCTACGTTTAAACGTGATTTAAATGTGGTTTAGAGTGACAATGCAGTCGTTTATATTTAGACTCGTTTTCATGTTGAACCTGCGGGGCTCACAAAAACATGCCTTCGTTTCGAAACTGATACCACATTTCTGCTTCTACAACGTACGTAGCTTTAATCGAGAGTTTATTCTATCAGAATCTGTTCTCAAATCTTTACTGAGCAGTTTTTTCGGACCCAAACTCCCCGAGTGCTTACTACCCTAAAACAGAGCGTTTCAGACAAAAGCCAGATGAAGATCATAAATACTATTCAACCTTGTGTGAATAAGGCGTGAAGGTTGTAGTTTCAAATTTTAAATCTATCCGGCCCACATCCGACTTTTATCATCTTACTCTTACAAACGCCTGACGATTTTACTTGTCAAGAGGAGACGTCGCAAACAAGGTAGAGGTAAGCTAAAAAATAAAAATCCTTAGATTCACTGTGCAATTTAGCATCAGTACTGTGTTTTTGAACTCTTGAATAAAAATTGCTTGGTTAGAAAGGGAAGCATAATCTGAGTTTTTTAATGAAATCATTTTTAGATTGTTGTTGTCATTATTTTTGTAAATAAATTAATTCGTCTATCTAATGTGTAATAAATTGTACTATTTTAATAATGCTTCTTTATTCCCAAAATATTTGAAAGTTCAAACAATGCTCTGCATCGTAAAGTCTACCTATATAATTGCTTGGAATACTTTCTTGTTATCCTAAACAACCATTTTGGAGATAATAACCGTTCACACAAAAGCTCAGATTCGTTTAAATAAACTTTTTTGAATTTTTTTTAATGCTGAAGGTTGCGGGTGCGATTACCCTCTAGGGCTAAGAAATCGTTTTTCCGAGAGAACGAGCTTGACGAACGTCCACTATTTGTCTGAAATTATCTATCATAAAACTGTGTCTAAGCAAAAATCTTTTCAAAGCAGTTTAATACTGTTTAATATCACTTCAAATGTCAGCTGAAATTTCGAAATCTATTTCGCAAGTGTAGCTTAAATAAAAATGTTTTGTTGGCGTAAATGGTCTAAATGGGATAACTTTATGATATTTTGGAGGCAGTGGACGCTCTTGCTTCCTCACGTTAAATGAATTGGATTAAGTCAGTAATGGTAAATTATCAGACTTACTACTTACCTAACTGTCGTTGGGAACAACTCTGCTCCTTGAACGTAGATTGAGATAAACGAAATATAAATGAAGGATTTTCCAACCATTGTTGTAATGATCCTTCCAGCTGTGAATCCTACAACGTTAGAAAACCAAAGTTATATTTGGTTAGTATGTGCGCATTATTAATTTTTAAATGGATTGTATTGTTTGCTACATTTCACTTAACATATACACTTGCTATCAGAGTATTACAAAGAGTAAGAATGAGGAATAGGGAGAGAACAGACCCTTACAGGGACTTGTCTACCTTCAGGACTACCAACAATATTTGCGATATGAATGTGTAACTGGTCCAACTCTGGTCTGGACGATATTATACCTGTTTTGCATGCAACTTTCTTTTATAACTGGCCTTCTAGCATGATTTCTGTTCTTCCTGGAATTATCACATCGTTGGCAAGGGAAACATTTGTCGGAGAATTTATACGTGATTCAAAGAGCAAAGTTGATCCCCTTTCACTCCCAAACTCGGGGATATCAGATGCTGTTGTATGCGCTTGGCTGACGTCAACATCGAGTGACATTTGTTTGGCACAAACTCCAGTTTTTCCATGCAAGCCCACGAGGGTATATAAGCTAATCCCTTCTGAGTTTCCCCGTCTTAAATCTAACTTATTTGCGACTAAGAAGTCCCATCCCAGAGCACAGTCATATTGGATGTTATTACTGATCAGAAAATTACAGTTATACCTATGCTTACTAGAGGGGAATTTTATATTCCCGTTAATCTGCCCTAAAATATCTAATGAGCCCCCATGTGAGGGAGCGGAATTTTTCTAAATCAGATTTATCAATTCTGACATTATCAAAGACCATCATAGTGTAAACATCCTTGTTAATAAACGATCGCATAGATCTCATGGCTACTAGGGCTTGTACTTCTATTCCCTCAATAAAACACGGCACAAGTGGGTGGGTGGCCGTGGGGATTTGATTCTCTAAGGCATTTAGTGCTTTGGGGCGGTCAATCTTCCCCATGTTGAGACTGCCCCTTGCCCGTTTAAATTATTTGCAAAATCGCGAGATATGTCCGTACCCTTTACATAAAAAGCATTGAATAAGCTTACTCTCCTCTTGTCCGCAGTCTCTAGCGAGATGGCCCGGTTGCCGACAGTTGTAATATATAATTGGTGTTTTTTGTTTTTTTTTCGTCTTCTCCCTGATGTGGCACTGTAATTGTTTCCCTGTTGTTGACCTGCGTCCTGATTTACTGCGGCTGTTAAACACTACTCTAGTTTTCGTAGTTTACGGTTACGTTGACCATGGCGACCAGTTCATCAAACTTCTTTTCTTTCGGAGACACCGACGCTTCAGCAACATCACAATAATCTTTGGGACCAACTTGTCCTTGAAAACGCGTGATACCATTGCACAAAGGCGATCATGTTGGCTAAAGTTGGCGTCGGGTCACTTTCTAAAAGTTTTATCTTTCTGTTTCTTGGGAGTCCTCTCACAAATTGGCGAAAGTGGAGAGCTTCCTTGGCTTGGTCGCCGCGGAGTGGATCAGCTTTGAGCAATTTTTGTTCTAAGTCCCACCTATAGATGCTGGATTCTCTCCAGGTCATAGCATTCTTGCTTCAAACTCTGAGCAAAAATTCTCGCGTTGAGCTGTGAGGCACGTGGCACCGATGAGCATAAACTGTTCTACTCTTAGAATAGTTTTGATGCGGAATTAGCCTTTGAAGTGCTAGAAAGAATGCAGTATTGTTTTGCATATCGTAATAGCGAGTTTGAGCAGCACGACGAAGTACGAAGACGACGACGTGTTTGACATATTTTTGACTTCTGCGCATTGTTCCACGCATACTTGCAATGAAGCCAGCGGTAGCTTGTCAACGTCTTCGTTGCGTCGACTTGGTTGAGAGCGAATATTTTACAAATTTTCGTTGTGACCAAAACCAAGTAAAATACCAAGGTATTTATTGCTTTAATTTTTACATATAAATTAAAATCTTGTTGGATCTGCTACATATGTAGTTTAGGCAACGGTGAAAGTCGCATTCATGGGAATTTGAAGCGTTAAAAGAATAAAACTTTAGATCAAGACATAGAACACATTTTGCTCGTATGGCCCTACTTCATGTATTGTAGTATAAACCTGATTTACACGCTAAACTCAGCCTGATTCAGTATTTTTAACCAAGTTTAGCTGAGTGCCGTCTTTGCAAAATGCGTAGTTAAGATTATGCTTTTAATATTGCAAAAAATATATGTATATAATATCATAAATTTGATGTCCAGTAAACTATAGAGTACAGTGTTTCTTATAGATAGTGTTCAGTAAAATACTAAATAATACAAACATTTTATTGTACGAATCTCAGCTGAATTCAGCAAAGTATTTCTTGCAGATGAGTGTAAGGAAAGAAGTATTTGTGTGGAAGAAAATTCACAAAGTTGCCTTGCTAAGGGAAATCTTGGTGGTAGAACCATACACACACAAATCAGGAAGCAAGGAAAGGGGAAATGCCTGGAGCCAAATTGCAGAAAACCTAAAAAAAGTGAACTTGGATTTAAGGTTTCCATAAGAAGTGTACGAGAAAAGTTTTCAAAACTTTATGAAGATTGGCCGAAAAAAGAGAAAGATGAAGAGAAAGGAAGTAGAATTGAAGGAACAGATGAAGATGAGTTTGAAATTGCAATGAGAGATGTGTATGAAAGGATGGTGGAGATGAAGGAAGAATGGAAGAAAGAATCTAAGAACGTGGCCCAAGAGAATGAAAAGGCAATTGACATGCGAAAACTTGGTACAGAAAGAATTGGGCAGACCAAAAAGCGGAAAGAAACAAAGGATGATTCTGAAGATGAGGGTAATGAAAAATGTGGCAATGTCGAGAAACCAAGCAGGCGAAAAAAATTAGATTTTGCACAGATCCTTTCAAATAGCCTTGAGATGAAACTACAAGAAACGGTCGAAGAAAAACAAAAGGATCAAAACTTTCAACAAAGCCTGATGCAACAGCAAAATGCATTTTTTGCACAACAGCAAGAGCAGATGATGGAGTGTATGAATCAAAGCTTTAACCGACAGCAGCAATTACAGCAGATACACCAAATACAAATGTTGGAAATGATAAAAGAAATGAAGAAGTGACCATGTGTTTTACACAACACTTTTTATAACAGTAGTCTTACTGACAAGTGCTGTTTAAGTTGGACATAGGAGAGAAGACAAATATTGCAAAGTGCAAAACACAAAGGAACCCTTTACATTAGTAACAACTTGTATTTTACAACCCATATTTAAGACCTACTGCCCATTCTTTATGATTGAGTTTCTAAATTGTTCATGCTATGGTTGTTTAAGTTTTATATCACATTTACTCGTAACTTATAAAAATCCATACAGTACATAGTTGTCACTTCTTTAAAATTGTTAGATCTTAAATACCACCCTTTACAGCAAATCTCAAGTTCATATTTCAGTGATGGAATAGGATCAAAGTGTTCATTTGTTTGCATCACAGTACAATTCCATTATGATCTTGGAAATTTGCATGGAATGAAACTTGAGGCCAATCTAATATCAGAAAGTTATTATGAGTTTTCCTATAAAAGTACTCTTTAGTATCACATAAATGGTAAGTTGAAAATTCTTTTAGGGGTTTGGAACATAACATAGGGGTGGGAAGTTTTTCCAGTTTTGTATTAAACATAACTAGCTACATCAAATTAGCCAGGGATGTAATACAAGTGGTGGATTGGAAAAAATTTCAAAATTAATAGCTGTCACCCTGCTTATATGATACTGGAGAGTATGTAGTATTTAGGTTTGAAAATATTCCTCAGTGCTTGGGGTACTCAGGCCAAAGTCAGTTGTTGTGGTGGAGCCATACAGACATGTAATACCATTTCTTAACAAGGCAGCAACTGCATACTGCTTGCCAACAGCACTTAATCCAATCTTCAAATCTTTCTTGAAGTCGAGAAACTTCCAATTTCCAATAACGTCACCAAATATCCATTCAACCGACACCCTGACACGGCTCATTGATGCGTTGAACTCAATCTGTGCAACTGTGAGGTTGCTGCACCTGTATGGTGATTGCAAGTACACCCTCAGAGGATAAGCTGGGTCACCATATATACACAGTGGTGACCCATCTAATGCATGCGAGTGTGGTTCCAGCTGAGTTAGCAATCCAGACATGGTTAATATTTTGGCATCATGTCTTTTACCTTCTGCAAGACAGAAAGAAACGAAGAGGTGTAATGCTAACAGAATGCGTGGAGCAGTACCCAACAGATGAGGCACTCCTTTAGGTTTATTAATGCCCATTAATTTACACCGAAAATAGTCAGAGAAACATAGTCTTCCTCGTAAATATACCATGGAATTTAAGTTGAAAGAAGGGATCTGTCCCCTGGAGAAATAATTTTTATGCAGAGCATCCTTTTAGCAGTATCTAGTCCATATGAATGATACCTACCTACAGGGCCAAAAAGGTTTGCTATTAGTCCATTAGCAGCCACCAGACTCTGAAACTTGATAGCATGGACTCTCTTGTGGCCGTTACATACAACTTTTTGATTCTTCCTTGGTCGACAAATTGGGCGCACTGTTCCATCAGCAAATCCCCAGCAATTGGTTAATGCTGCACCTTTTTCATGCACAGAATCAGCGTATCTTTTGAGGTGGTTTGGTTGTAGCCACCCTTGGTTAAATGACTGCAGTAAATGGCCATGATGACGACTTGTAATATCTACCATTTCATTTAATATATAACATACCTCTGACACGGATCTTCCGAAAATAGAAATCATATCAAAGTACCTATTTGGGTAAGCAAACCTTCGCAGCATGACACATAATCCTTCTAGTTTCGATGCTACAGTTCGATTTGGACAAACTATCCTTTCAGGAATTCGTATAGCATTTGCTAAACGGTATATGTCCTGCCTTTCAAGTCGAAACATCGCCAAACCTTCATCCGAAGTAAAGTTATCCAGGTTTAACTTGGGATAATTCTTATACTGGATATAGGGTCCATGTAAGATACTTGAATGATAACGCATAAGTAATTCTTCATCTAAATACCTTCTGAGTACAATATCATAAGAAATTTTTCAAAATCACGTCTGCACATATCCTCCATTTCGCTTTTTATAGCGTCACTTGATACGGCTTGAATCATTGCTCAAATCGAGTTTCCCGCGATACGAAGACGTAATACGATGACTGTCAACCACAGTCCCTCTGCGCGCACGTTTGTCATCGTTGATCGTACTTCGTAGTGTTTGTTCAAACTCGCTAATATATGGAAACAGGACACCGTTAATTGGTATGAAAAATTACCTAGTGTAAAGAGGAGTATCTCATTGGTTCATTTTGAATTGTTATCCCATTGCACGTGAAGATCACGTAGAGGCATGGTGTTTGGCATGCCTAAGGTCGGGGGGTTGAACTTGGGCTTTGGATTTAACGTATTACCACTTTAAGCTGCTTTATTGTCCAGATATTGGATACTTTAACTTAACTCTATGATGCCTGCGGACATATATAAATTTCGCTAATAACAAACCATTTTACGTGGCTTGAGAGAAACCTTAAAGTGTCTATGACATGAAAATTAAGTTTATCTTTAAGTTTGTCTGTTTGAATGAACACTTCGATATTATCGATAGATTATTAGTTGCAATTAAATCAATCAAAATAGACGATTCTATTTGCCTGAAACCATAAGAGAAAAAACAAGAGAGAAAGGTAAACGACAAAGACAAACCAACGCGAGCTTCGACCACCACTGTCTCGTATCGCAGAACATCAAGCTGTCAACTAGATCATTGAAACCAGTTTCAAATGCAGTACAAAAATCTATCAATAAAATCGCGGGCGCTCATATCTCCTTTTGAGCTATGGAATTTATATTAATGTGCTACCGACTATCAAGGGATGCTACCGACTGTCTACGGATTCCAAAGAGGAATCGAAGTTTGATTTTATTCAACCATTTTATGCAACATCATTCTACTCGTTTTCCACTTGCCGCAGAGTTCAATATTAGGACACTTAAGAAATGTTGTTTTCTACGAAGGTGATACATTCAACAATGTTTTCGTTTGCATTTGCTTTACGGTTGAACAAATTTGTCGTAGCCGGAATTCTCTCCAATGGTACTAAAGATACACATGGTGTAATCATAAGAGTGAAAAGATATCGGGCTGGAAGTTATTCTGTTTGAAAATAACCTGCTGCAGTCTTAAAGTCTTAGGAAATCTTGCTGATTAAACTGTCGAACGCTATGGGCTCACATGGCAATCAAATATATCAACGAATGCTCAAACGCAAAATGGCATTTAATTGGTGCCGTTTAGTATATATCTTCTTCGGAAAAAGGAATTTTGATATTCGAATAAAAGAACATCAGAGGGCAGTTATATAAACAACAAAACCAAAAATGTTCGTTACCTGGACACCATAAATTAACCAAAACATTATCGTCGTAATTTTGATTGGAATATTAAAGCCCAGCATAGAATGTGAAACAATGGCATGATATTAAAAGTTTAATAGAATCTTACGTTTCGTTGTTTACATTACAACATCTTCAGAGATAATAATTAAAGTTACCGAAGCTACAGTGAATATTTATATGTGTCATAAATTAACCAATCGGATAAAAATATACTGATAAATGGAAGGACAAGGAGGTGAGCATAAAGACGTAAGTAAAGTGAGATAATAGATAGGGAAAAAAGAAATTATGAAAATAGAAAAAGTGGTGCGGAACTGATGTTCGCATTTAAAGAAGGTTTAAGCTTGTTAATGAGAAGGTTTTCACGAATGAAAAGTTCATACTCGAAAGAGATAGAGGAAAGAATTCTAAAGTCATCAAAAGAAGCAGGATGACGTGTTTCCTGAGGGTGAGAGAGGATACTAGAAGGAGAGGAGCTGGAGCGTTTCTGGCCGGTTAAAGGAGATATCCCCAAGTGTTCAGAAACACGTGTATTTAAATGTCGACAGGTTTCGCCGACATACGAAGCTCGGCAGCTTCGGCAAGAAAAATAATATACGACATTTGACTTCAAACGTAAGGGAATTCTATCTTTAAAACGAAAAAGATGGAAGAGACCAGTGGAAGGACGTGTGATAAACCTGACATTAATACGAGGGTAGGCAGAATTAAAAAGTTTTCTTAACTGCGTACGGAATTTGATCAAAATTTTGTCCGGTAAATGGCAGAGAAAGTCACATGTTGTATATTATTTTTCTCGCCGAAGTTGCGGAGCTTTGTATGCCGGCGAAACCTGTCGACATTTAAAGCTGGTTCTCATATAATCGTCCGAGTCGTCCGAGTTGTTTCGGTGTATTTCAAAATGACCTGGACGACTGGGACGACTCAAGCGACTCAAGTGTTCTCATATGATCGTTTTCGTTTTTTCATGATCGTCCCAGTCGTCCGGATAGAACACAGCTCTATCCAATCGACCCCGGTCGTCGCAGTCGTGTGGGTCGCTCGAGATCACCCCGGTCGTCTCAGAAATGTTCTCATATGATTGTACGGGTCGTCCGTGAAATTTTTGACACGACTCGCGCGATTCGGACGATTATATGAGAACCAGCCTTTAAATACACGTGTTTCTGAACACTTACGACAAGAAACACTCCAGCTCCTCTCCTTCTAGTGTCCTTTCTCACCTTCAGGAAACACGTTATCCTTCTTCTTTTGATGACTTTAAAATTCTTTCCTCTAGCTCTTTCAAGTATGAACTTCTCATTCGTGAAAGCCTTCTCATTAACAAACTTAAAACTTATTTAAGTGCCAACATCAGTTCCGCACCACTTTTTCTATTTTCATAATTTTTTTCCCCTCTCTGTTATTTTAAGTTTCTCGCGTCCCTATTCTCACCTCCTTGTCCTCCCGTTTATCAGTATATTTTTATCTGATTGGTTAATTTATGACACATGTAAACATACACTGTAGCTTCGGTAACTTTAATTATTCTCTCTGAAGATGTTGTGATGTAAACAACGAAACGTAAGATTCTATTAAACTTTCTGTATCATGCTATTGTTTCGCATTCTATGCTGGGTTTTAATATTCCTATTAAAATTGAGATTCCCACCTGGTCAATCTCTGGCTAATTATCGTCGTAGTCAATTCTTGCGATTTGCCCACGAGACGTACCGTAAATGATCGATTAAGCGCCGCGGCTCGCTTAATCGCCGCAGTCGAATAAACGCCGCATCTCTAACAAAAATAATTTAATAAGCACCGCGACGCCAATTTGAGATTTAATAAATAAACGCGTTATAACACGATTGAGAGAGTAGATCATTGTCAGTATAAATATTTAATGTTTAGTTTTACCATATCTTTTACAACCGGACTCATACAAAAGTTCTTAATGTTTAAATTTGCCCTTCTTCTTGATTAATTATGCGTCTTATCACTTATGCATCTTAACACTTGCACATGTCGTTGATTTTGCGTGTATGCTATGAATTTAGCGGGAACCACCAGTCCAACTTCTCGCTTTCTCTTTCCCGTAACGTTAGCTACGAGTGTATTTGACTCGTCCGCCTTAAAAGAAAATAATCTAGTAGAGTTGAAAATTCCATAGGGACGTGCCCGACAACAATCTTTTTTCCTTAGGCAGAAGTTTTAAAAACATCCACAGCGTGTTCGTCATAATCCTTCGCTTCTTTTCTGGTGTCTTCGTGGCATTCTAGGAGTTCACCTATTTCGGGATTCCAGGTTGCTTTGTAAACTTGATGGCCGCAGATGACTGTTTCAAATCTTAACTTGTAAACCATCATAAATTCCACTGGTTCTGTTCTAGCCATTACTAAATCACTCA
>JBAHVQ010201606.1:0-13138 GCA_036872915.1 Nanipora kamurai
AATGTCGGCTACAAACTCTGCCACTTTTTAAAAGATTTTCTGTCAAACCATCTCTGCTAATGGCAGACAACCACCTCCTTTGCCGCTCAATCGACGGCTCTTCGCAGGCTTTTCCTTGATTTTTTACGATGGCAGGAACTCGAAAGAAAGAAATTTCTTTATCACGAACAGTTCTAGAGTGACAACTCACCATTAAACATAAGACCATGATGAAAATAAAGATGTCTTTGTGCGATATCTAAGCAGAACAGTAGGCCTTTTATGTTTGTTTACGCTTGGTTGTGCTCCAACATGGCGGGTAGCAACGGTTGTCATGCGAATAGTCACGTGGGTGAAAACCGAGAATAGATCTCAGCATGTTTTGTAAACTTAGTTGGTTTGATAATAGCTTTGTAATAAAGTCGAAATATTACCGCACCTGTCTTCGTCTTGTTTTAACTTGTATCTCAAGTTACAAGATGTTAATTTTCGGATTATGTTTTATACTTTATTAGCATCCAAGTATTTTATATATTTGCTGGGCTCATTGGGATTATTATCTTTCATGTGTTTGTTATTAGCTTTTACATATCTGTGAGCTAGGTAGGATACTCACTCCTGTCTGATACTTGTGTTATGTATGACGGTAATAAACGTCCCATTCACATCACTAATGAGCCTGAAGTTAAACAAAACGAGAACTTATTGTATGTACAATGATTGGAGAAAGAATTGGAGGAGATTAAAGCAAAGGGGCTCTGCTCTAAACACGCAAAAGCCCACAAGAAGAGGTTGAAATTTTACATAGGCTTCATACATACCGAACTATTTGATATCTGCTTTACTTTTATTACGGATGGGCAACTAACCAAACGAAAGGACTACAAACTTCCCCTAACCGAAACATTCGGCTAAAATTTTCACGGGCATATCAAACCGCCGCTCTATGTTTATATGGTGCCTTCAGATCTTTACCTGCAACACAACCACACTTAGCAAATTAAATTTCATGTGATGAATTCGCATAAGAACTTTGTAGGCTTGATTTTTCACATTTGTGGCAAGCAGTTGTATGCTAGAATGGTAGTTTCTAAACAGCCTTTTAGCTCAATTTTCTGGGTCTTCCCTAATGTCCCTCTCTAAACATTTGATGGGAAGACTCCCAAAGTGGCTTGAAGTTATTAGTACTTTCATCGGCAGCCATGGCCTCGATAAAATAATTAACTATCTTGGGCCATAAGGCTTATAGTACAAAATCTACCTTTTTATCTCTATGGCATTCCTTTATGCTAATGAGCTTGCCGGTTTCTTCAATGTTAATCGATCGAGGGTTTGCGATTATAATTTTGTTTGTTTTGCCCTCCAAAATGATTCGACCAATCGCAAAGGAGTATGACATAGTTGTCAGGTAGGAGTGTTAAATACTCATTTTTTAAATGATTAATTGAAATGCCTAAATTGTGTCCCAGCTGTCCTTAGTGTTTCAAATGTTGAAGACTTAGAATAATAGAGATTTTTGGGACACCTCTAAAATGTCATAATGGATCATACATTCTGTCGTTTTGAGAATACTGTTTGAGAAAGAGGTCATTTGAATTATTATCTTTTTTGAATGTTAATTCGGTGATACACAGACGAGCCGTCTTTTTTCACTTTGTTAATCCATTCGCCACAGTCCCATCACTTAACAGTCCTTTTCTTGATATCCGTGCTTTCTTCACACGTTACCCTTAAGCTTTCAGTGAAAGTCTCCGGCAAACCTGGGAATTATATATGGCAAATTTGCCTTGGTGATATCAGGATTGGCAGATGTATCCCCTTGTGTAATGAGAACAGCTGGTCCTAGGTTGCAGACAATGGTAGAATTGAAATCCATAGCAGCTAAATAGAAAGAGAGTGGTGCAACTTCGTATCTACTTGGCTTAAGAAAATCAATGTTATTAGGAATGACATGTGAAAAGCCAATTAGAGGATGAAATGATTCTAATATTTTTTTCCCATCACTTTAACTGCGGGAATGACTAAGTTTTGTCTTTCTTTTTAACCGTTGGGTTGTAAAGGGTGGGCTTTGTCCCCACTTTTTGTCCCCCCTTTTTGTCAACTCCATTTGAAGGATGTACTCGTTACTGCTTCTTTAGGAAGATGCTCTGGACTTACTAATACATGCTGCTTCCTACATACATACATACATACATACATACATAGAAATTTATTTCATGACTCGATTCTCATCACCACAAAGTTGATGATCTTCCTAAGAAGCGTCAAGAAATTCTACTTTAAGTACACAATGACTATATAAATATAAAACTCTATGAATGCTATTAATACATAAGTGTGAAAAGTCTATAAAAACACTATACCATAATTCGCGGACTATAAGCTGCATTTGCGTTTTTTGGCCAATTTTTGAGGAAAAAATCATAAACTGCACTGGTCTATGAGCCGCACCACTACCGTATAAAGCAAGTGACGCTTAAGTCATGCTTTTAACAGTTTAACATTGAAAATTTTACTGAGATAATGTAACTTATACAACACACTTTTTAAAAATGAAATAATTGTGGTAAAATGCTGTCTACAATAAAAATCTACATTGTTATTAAAACTAGGAGAGTCAGAAGTATATACGCACTAAAATATTTACAATAGTAAGTGCTCTTTGACAACTCTACAAAAATCTTCATCATCTGTGTCAGAATGGAACAAAGAAGCGATTTCATCAGGAATGCGTGCGTTAGTGTTCTCTTCCTCATCGTCACTACTGCTTTCCTCATGAGCCAGTTCCAACTATTCTGGCAAAATGTCAGCCTTGTGGAAGCCACTTAATAAATACGTTTGCGGAACAGCCTTTCAGGCGTCAACAATCCAACCACAGACGTCACTTATCATCGCTTGTCGCATTCGTCCTGTTTCAGTAAAACTGTGCTCACCGTTCGACATCCAGTTTTCACACTTCTGTCTCATCCCAGTATTAAAACTTTTGTTCACCGCTATATCCAGTGGCTGAAGAAGCTTTGTCATTCCACCAGGAATGCTGGCGGGAGCGGCATTCACTCGCCTTAAAAAGTCTTTTATATCTTCGGTGACATAAGCTCTCATCAAGTCCATCACCAGCATCGACTGTGATGTATGAAAATAACCACCGGGATGCAACCCATTTTAGGGATGACTCATAATCTGGGGTGCGTTCGCAAGGGTCCGGCCACTTCTCAGCCAATCACAATTAGACATACTTTATCCGATCCTCCCGACAAGTCAAGCTCACACTATCCAACGTTAAGTTTTCAAATTTGAAATAAAAAACGTGTTTGCATGAGATGCTTTAGCCTGGTTTCTACAGCAATCATATCAATAATTATGATCGTGATTGACAAATTCTATCTCGCTTGAGTAGAAGAATGAACTTTCGCGTGGAGAATAATGATGTTAGTTGCTACTCCGAGTGATGAACCATAGTGGACAATTAGAGAAAACTCTACCTGCCCCGGCAGGGATTCGAACCTGCGACCTTCGTTTTACTAGTCCGATGCTCTACCAACATCCCTAGTAGCATCAATGTCGCGACCAGCTCCCAACTTGACCTGTAGCTCAGTTGGTAGAGCGTCGGACCAGTAAACCGAAGGTCGCAGGTTCGAATCCCTGCTGAGCCTGGTAGAGTTTTCTCTAGTTGACCGGTATGGTTTGTCACTTGGAGTAGCAACTAACATCATTATTCTCCACCCGAGTTCATTCTTCTACTCAAGTCATATAAAATCAGATAGGATTTAAATGTCCTGATATCAAAGAAACTAGTATATGTTTTGGTATATCAAGAGCCAAAGTAACATTAATTTCGCGACCAGCTTCCAACTTGACCTGCAGCTCAGTTGGTAGAGCGTCGGACTAGTAAACAGAAGGTCGCAGGTTCGAATCCCTGCCGAGCCAGGTAGAGTTTTCTCTACTTGTCCGGCATGGTTCATCACTTGGAGTAGTAACTAATGAGGCAATTTTAAATAGTAACTTCAGCTGAGTGTTATTCGGGCCACAAGTTTTGTCAGTGATTTGATCCTTTAATTTATTTTTTACAACTGTGGCGATTGATATGATTTTTTGGAAACAGCTCTAGTTTTTTAAACAGATGTAAATTGTTAATTGATAATTAATAGTTTATTCATATATAAGCCGCACAGCAAAGAATCTTGGCAAAACGTTGCGGCTTATAGTCCGCGAATTACGGTAAGTATCTGAGTAAAAAAAAAATACAGGAACAAGTGTTAATAAAAACCACTCTTAAAAAGGAGTCTGACTGAGTATCAGACTAGATTACAGTTCAATTTCCCTTTTAAAGCTACTTAGAGAAACTGACAGTTTTGCTTCTGTGGAAAGCGTGTTCCACATCACAGCTGCACTGTAATTGAAACTTTTCTTTAAGTATATTCACTTTTAGGTCTAGGAATAATCAAATCAACTTCTCTATTTTGCAATTGATAGTCATTTTGACTATCCCTCATTCGAACAAAGGATATCCTTAGATTTGGAGCAGTATGTTTGTTCAATATTTTATACATTAACACAGATTTGTTTTTCATTTGTCTTTCTTCCACATTCTTCCAAGAGAGAGCCAGAGGACCTCAGAGGAGCAAATTTCATATGATGCCCCTGTGATCACTCTTGCTGCTCTGTTTTGGAGCTTTTGGAGCCTTGCCTTTAACAAACTGCCACATTTATCCCAAAGTGGTGAATAATAATCAAAGTGTAGTAATACTGTTGAGTTATATGTATTTAATAAAGTTTCCTTAATTACAAATTGTTAACCCTCTTCATAACACCGATTCCGGCTCCAATCTTTGGACAAATATGTTCAGTGTTGCTTTTCCAACTTAGTTTCTCTTCAAGATGAACTCCTAGACATTTAAATGAAGAGTAACGAGTAATAGGTATATCGCAAATCAACACTTGATCATCATCAATTTTGGTCTCGAGGCTATAATTTAAGCCGTTAAACATTAATTTTGTTTTCTTTGGGTGGTGCTCTAATTTATTATTAGAGAGCCAGTTACAAATGTTTTCAAGATCCTGGTTGAGTTTGCTTACTAAATCACTGAAGTTGCTCGATGATGTATAAATTTGAGTATTGTCTGCATATAAACCAGGTGTGGAGACTTCAAGGCAATCTGGCAGATCATTAATATACAAGAGAGATAATAGCGGACCCAAAATTGATCCCTGGGGAACTCCACAGACAATCTCTTTAGGCGAGGAAATATGACCATTTACTAAACACACTTGTTTTCGTCTTGTTAAATAAGATCGAAACCACTTTAACTCTATTCCTTGAATTCCAAATTGCTCATTTATTTTCTTCAGAAGAATTGAGTGATTTATTGAATCAAAAGCTTTCTTAATATCAATAGATGCAATTCCATTTAATTTGCCGTTACCTAAGCTTTCCAGCCAATGGTCACACATTTGAACACGTAATGACAATGTAGAATTGCTCGAAAACCTGCCTGAAACCGGACACAAGAGTATTATTAGTTAAATAACTATACAGTTGATCAAACACTTCTTTTTCAAAGATCTTACTTACAACAGATAGAATAGAGATTGGGCGGTAATTCTCGCATTTACATCTATTATCTGATTTATAAATGGGTGTTACTGGAGCAACTTTCCAGTCGTCTACAAAAATTCCCATAGTGATCAATAAATTAAAGATATAGGTCAGAGATGGAGCTATAATAGTCGAAGAAATTTTTAAGGATTTAGCTGGGATTTTGTCGAGACCCATTGCTTTTGAAATCTTTAACTTATTTACATTATTCAAAGTACTCGTAATGCTTATTGGGGATAACCAAAAACGGGTATTAGTGTTAAGTACGTTATTAATATTAGCGTCTTCCTCATTCCCCTCTGCAGCCAAAGTAGGGAAAATATTAATGAACTAATTATTAAGTTGCTCCGATATTGATGGAGAATCTGAGACAACATGATCGCTAATAGTGAGTTCCGCTATACTAGTTGAATTACCATTCTTTCCCAGCAAGGAATTAATTAATGACCAAATTTTTTTCATATCTTTCAATTGAGAACATTGCATAATTTTGGAACGAAAATAGTTAGATTTTGCCTTTCTCATTTCGGATTTAACTCTATTACGTTCATTTCTGTATCTTTCCCAGTGATTTTGAGAATTAAATTTTTTGGCACGCTTTTTATGAAACTCTCTTGATCTTATTCAAGTCAGCTATTGCATAATGGCGGTCGCAAACTCAGGAGCTTCTAGTGTTGTCAATTTTTTCCTATGCCCGTGCAAAATGAAGACCGTGGGTGTTCGGTACAACAGTCCAACGATTACTTGTTGTGGCTGTAATGTGAAGTGGCATGTAAGATGCGTAGGATTGAATGGTATGATTTTTAATGACCAAATTACAAGACGTAGATTGGTGAATGATCAACTCCAAGAGTCCACATTGGATCAAGTATTGTTGACGAACATGTATATCATTGAGAGTGTTGAAATGCATGCCCCTTTGGGACGAAGTGACCATTTAAAAATTGAAGTTACGCTCAGTGTTGTTAATGATGCGTATTACGCGGCGAGTGCTAAAAAAAATTGGTCTAAGTGTGGCGAGTCTAAGGTCAAAACTATGGGAGAGATTACTAAGTGGAATTGTATAGAGCTGAATGGGATATCGAGGGCATGTGAGAAGACTTGCATTCGAAAATAATTGCTATCAGTGACGAGTCTACACCTGTTATGATAGCTAGGACAGCAAATGGTGTACAAATTCGCAGTGTACCTTAGGGAAGCAGTAAATTAAAAAGGCTAAGAATAATAAAGAATCGAAAGTGGAAAGAGTTCGAAAATTCGCCTACGGATATTAATTTGAAGTACGCGATGGACTCCCAGAAGGCCTTTGAGCTAACTGAAGGAGATCTGAAACGGAAGTATGAGAGAAAACTTGCAAGTGGTATTAAGACAAACTCAAAAGCGTTTTTCTCATATATTCGATCAAAAAGAAAAATTAATGATACGGTCGGTTCACTAATAAATCAAGATACTAATACGAAGACAAAGACCCCAAGGAATCTGCGGATTTATTTGCCAGCTATTTTTCGTCAGTATTTACAAAGGAGCAACAAGGCCCTATGAGAGAAGAATGTTATTGTACTGTTCCAGGAATGTCAAATATTGAGGACATGCGAATTAACGAAGAGGAAGTATATCAGTTGTTAAATTCATTAGACATATACAAGTCCCAAGGTCAATATGAAATTCATTCAAGGATATTAAAAGTGCTTAGTGAAAACTCTGCGCTTATTGGAGCAGTCAGCCGTCTGTTTTAGTAGTTGTGTGAGGTACGGAAAGGTTCCAGAAATTTGGAAACATGCTGTTGTTGTTCCCCTTTTTAAGAAAGGTTGCAAATTGGATGTTAGTAATCACAGAGCTGTTTCTTTAACTTGCGTCTTATGTAAAGTTTATGAAAAATTACTGTGTAAACACGTCTTGCAGCATGTTCAGGGCAGTGTCACCCCTCCAGCATGGTTTTGTTACAGGAAAGTCTTGTTTATCCAATATTCTTGAAACTGTTGAAGAAATAGCTAGTTATTTGCATCGTGGCCAAGACGTGGACTTGATATATTTGGATTTCGGTAAGGCTTTCGATTCCGATCCACACTTACGTTTACTAATTAAATTAGTCTTTTGGAATTACTGGGAATACCTTGGCTAATGTTCAAGATTTTTTGACAAATAGATGGATGGCGGTAAGAGTGGGAGATTCTTATTCGGAATGGAAACGTGTTGTCTCTGGAGTGCCACAAGGATCGATTATTGGACCTCTTCTTTTCGTCTTATTTGTTTGAAATTTAACCCTAAGAAATGTGTGGTTGTACATATCGGGGAGAATAACAATACAGGGAATTATTCTCTGGGTGGCAGTGAACTCAAGGTAGTCGAGCAAGAGAAGGATTTGGGTGTAGTACTATCAGAATCTTTTTCGTGGACTAAACAAATCCAGGAAAGTATCGGGAAAGCAAAACGGATGACCGCTTGGATCCTGAGGAATGTACTCTCTCGGGAGGTTGATGTGCTTTTGCCTATTTACAAATCGTTGATAAGGCCGTATCTTGAATATTGTGTTCAGGTGTGGTCCCCCCGTCCTAGACATGGTAATTCGCAAATTATAATATAATATAAATATATAATAAAATATATATATAATAAATATATATAATAATAATATAAATAAATATATATATATATAATAAAATATATAATAAAAATATAAATGGAGCTCGAAAACTGTCAACGAAAGTTTACGAAGTTATTTAGAGGATTGGAGAGTTTGTCATATAGAGGAAGACTTACAAATTTGGGATTAACAACGTTATTGGAGCGAAGAACGCCGGGAGACCTCATCGAGATGTTCAAGATTCAAAATAGTATTGTTTCTTACGGTCATCACATGTTTAAAAATGGCAAGTCTGGGAGACAGTTATTCTTGATGCCTATCAAGATTTATTTAAGTGCAGGTCGCTTAAATATTGGAAAAGATTTCCATTGTCAGTTAGGACCGCTTCGTCTGTTATTAATTTTAAAATACTGTTAGAACGGTATAAACAGAACTCCATTAGACAGAATATTTCTAACGGATTTTGGGAACTTTCAGAGGAGATTTTTAGAAGATTATAATATTTATAATTTGTAAATATTTCTTTTACTTTTAAGTAGTTTATTGCTAGTTTTGAAACTTTGTAGATATGAGATGCTGTTGATTGGCATAATAATTTAAGTTTAAGTTTATTAGTTTTTTAATATCAGTATTAATCCAAGGAACTTGAGAAGATTTGGCAAAGCTCTTCTGTAAGGGTGCATGCCTATCAAGAACTTCAAGAAATAAGGAATGCCACGCTTTGCAACAATCATTTGGGTCTTCAAATTGCAACATAATAGACCAGGGTGCATTTGATAAGTCATTAATAAAATCGTATTTGTTAAATCTTTTATAATTACGTACTTCCTTTCGAACCTGCCTTGATTTAGGAGTTAGATATTTTCGCAGTTCGCACAGCAATAATTAAGCTACAAGTTCACGGTAACCAGGTGAAATTTCCGACATACCAAACGCTACTCCGGTTTGTAAATATTATGAACGTAACTTAAAGAAATTACAGTTCACGACCCAACGTTTCGATACTCCGGTGTAGTGTCTTCATCAGGGGTGATCTAAGCGTCGTAAAACGATTTCTGAGCGCTTGACAGTTCATTATTATCATATCGTGACTTCCGCGTAGGTAGTACATATGACGAACCTGCAGCCTAGCTCACCATCTCATTCGTGGTATCTTAATGGTTAGAGGGTCTCACCGGTCATCAGAAGGTTGCGGGTTTGATTCCCGTCTAGGGCTCAAAAATCGTTTTTCTGAGGAAGTTATATCTTACTGTAAAATTTTAGTATCGGATGGCCGATGCAAAACTTGTAGATACAGACACTAGTGATTGGAGACGTTCTCTGACCAAGATTATTATTTTATTTTGACGAGCTTTCGGCCACTAGACTGTGGTCTTCGACAGGTACATGACGATAGAAAATAGCAAGCTTATATATACTAATGGGATGACATCACCGATAAAGAAATTAAAGTTATTCACATAGAACAGATTAGATAGTAATTAGCGGCGGCAGTGTTTCTTTGTTAGCTGAGTGTATTGTTTAGGTAATGGCATTGCATTGTTGTCAGCGTCTTTTGTTGTTTCCGTGTGCCATGATTCCAATGTCTTCCTTATTCTAAAATTTCCTCTGTCAATAATTTCTCCCTTCTCAAAGCCAATTTTATGTCCATTTTTCCAAGCATGGGAAGCTATGTTTGAACCTTTCGCATAATTTTTAACACTTCTCAATAGAGCTCTCAATAAAATAATAATCTTGGTCAGAGAACGTCTCCAATCATTATGCCTCTACCTGACCGCGCATCATCAATATTCACAGACACTAGTGTCTGTAAATGGGATACAGAACTGATTAATAATACATGAATGTCTGTAAATGTGATACAGATAGTGATGTTCATTTAATCAGTTCTGTATCTAGGTTTATAGAAATTGATTAAACTTTAATTTCTTTTGAATTTTCCTCATGAATTGTTGATAAGTTTTAGAATTATATATATAATGTTTGATGGGGATCCTAGGACTCAAACGTAACTTTGTACAGATGGTTTAAATAGTTAAAAACGCAAAGTTATTTACATCAAATTTATTCTCCTTCCTGCTTTTAGGTACGAGTTGAAACCTCTTATTAAACAAAAAAACGTATTTATGCACTTAAAATACAAAGTTTTTCAGAGATACATGACTGCAAATTCCCTTTCCGCCCTTTGGTATGCAACAGCCTACAACCGATTTACAGCCGTAACTGGAGCAATCAACCCAAACTTACGAGCAACAATCCAGAAGGTGGGGTCTGACTCAACCCTCATACTCTAAAAATGCCAATGCAAATGTTGGCAAAATATTCCTTCAGTTGATTGATAAACATTTTCCTATTGGACAAACCCAACATACGATTTTGCATAGAAATAACACTAAAGTCGGCTATAACTGCATGAGCAACATAGTCTGTGTTATAAAACACCTTAAGAAAAAAAATCTAACTTTTAACGATGCAGCATTTGGTAAAGTTTGCAACTGCAGAAAACCCGATGACTGTCCGCTTAACGGAGCATCCCTAGCAAAACATTTGGTTTACCAAGCCACGGTTACCTCATTATTGGACCAAAATAACCAAAAAATTTCTTTGGCATGTCTGTGAAGGACTTTAAGACCCGCTTTAACAATTGCAACCTGTCACTTACAACAAGTATGCAAGAAGGACATTTCAATGAAAATCAAAGTGGGATTAAAGGAAAAACAGTACGACTGTTCCATCGATTCACCAATTTTAAAGTATGCAAAAGCATACAATAGTGAAGGGAAAATTTGCAATCTATGTACCACAGAAAAACATTGTATTTTTAATGCAGGGAAACGTTTTTGTTGAATAAGCGATCTCAACTCCAATCTAAATTAACAAACGGGAATATAACTTAAACTGATTGATTACAATTTTTTAAACGGCTTAAATTTCACAAGAGTTACTTTGGGAGCAAAAAATTAACTTTTTTTAAAATAACGCTTCTACCAAATTTTTTTGTATAACATGACACGTACAATAAAACCTAAAACCAAAATATCGATTCAAGATAAGTATTGTGTTGAAATAATCACGTCATTAAACTGCACTCTCATTATTTACATTAGGTGCATAACACGGAACAATAACATGCGCTTTTACAGTGAAAATTTCAAAGAAATCCTTAAATAGTTTTTGCATGAGATATTCTTTTCAGTGGAATGGCAAAATTGATACCAAAAAAAAACATGCATGGAAACATGTATAAAGTTTTCCGTTGTCATGACCAAATATTTTGAGCTACCTCACAAAAAGGTTAAAGAAAAATTTCTTACAAAATTATGCAAAATAAAGTTAAGATAAACGATCAAGGCATCCGATCATTGATTTTGCCAACTTTGATATACCACCTTACTAAATTCATGCTCTAAAAACAACCGACATAGCAAGCCGTGTATACTGTAATAAAAATTGATTTACTAAGCAAACCATCAAAAATATTGCAAATCTAATCAGGCACGGTGATATGATAAATATAACCACTACATAAATAAAGTTTTCTCAACCTTTCATGTTGACCGACCTACAACTTGGAAAACCCTGCGTAAGAAATATCGTTCACTTCAAACTAACTGTTGTTTACAGGTGCTCCAGTTCATATAATTGTATTAGGTTAGTTTTGACGACATTTCTGTCATTTTTTAGATTATCCTTATTGTATTTTCATTACTCTTTTCATTTATGTTATTGTATGTTCTGGTGGGACTTCGATGGGATTAACGCCCTGTCGTCTTTACGATCTAACTTGCAGAGGTTGTTAAGCCATTAAATGAAATATGCATATTAGAAATCTGGGTTTGATATATAGAATTTTTAACGAGTTATGCAACATTTTGCTAACCACAATTCATCACTAGCACCAACGATTGGTGTCATTGTCATTTTATAATGAACCATTACCAATTATCTTTTGGGCTTACTTTAAAACGAGGCCTGATGTAAGGATACTACATATCACCCTGAGATTTTGGTTATTCAGTTTAGGGTGTGGTGAATCATAAAGTAGTAAAATCTCTTGACAATATAAATCTTACTTTTATTAAGGATTCCCATGTAGTTTCTACACTTCAAACCTGTCATGAAACAAACAGCACGGAAAGGTCATTGTTATTGTTTTAATATTTTCTAGAGAAAAGACAAACAGAGACCTTACAGAATAGGTAGAAAATTTTACTTTTTATCATAAAATAGATATTCTTCATATTTTGCGCTGAAACCATAGTATCCTTTGTCGTTACCCTTGCTTGATGTAAACCTTAGATACATGTAATTTCTGGTTTTGAGATACCCGTATGGAACCAAAACACCACTCCAGTCGAATAAACGCTTCATGTTGCTGTAAGGACCGTCGTAGATTGATAACCGATCATAGGAGCGTTGAGTATTGAAACTGGAGAATGAAACTCCGATTCGCTTGTTTGGCAGATGGATTAACCACGAGCAGTCAGCGTTATTAGGATATTGGCCTTTGTAATTCGGACTTTGGATTATGCCATTTGGGTCAGTGAACATTCCTCCGCAGTCTAAAGAAAGGAGGTTTATTAATTCTAAATCTAGTCTGGAGGACGACCCTGGAGAACCATCTAAAATTTATGAATAGTTAACGTGATAATCATGCAATGAGAGTCAGATGGATAGAGAGACAGATAGACAGAGACAGAATCGAAGACATAGATTCACTTGGAGTGAAAGAGAATTTTCTAATTTTATTTCGAAGGGTAACTCATTCCATAAATTTGCTCCCTAAAATTTGAAGCTTTTTTTAATATTCCGGTTTAGGTTTTGGCAGCAAGACATTCATATCCCTGCTTCTTAATTGTTTTGCGCTATGTCGCTACAGAACGTAGAGATCAAATAAAAGAAGGAAAAGGAAAGCTTAGATGGACAGGTTCCTTCGAGAATCTTGAAATACTTATGAACGAGTTGCTCGAGACACGAAC
>JBAHVQ010201688.1:0-13130 GCA_036872915.1 Nanipora kamurai
CGGAAAGGAGTGAGAGGGACAGGACCCGTCGTCGGGGCTGTCGCGCTGGGACCAAACATGTAGCCGGTACCTAATGGCCGGTTCCTACTTAATCTACATCAAGTAACTTAGCGCTACTTAACCTACTTAGAACCTACTTATGTTGAATTAAAATACAATACTAAAATGACTGATTCTTAAGTAGGTTACAAGTAACTTATAAGTAGAAATAAGTAGAACTAAGTAGAAATAAGTAGAAATAAGTAGAACTGGTTTGAAAAGTTTGTTTTTTCAAGTTTTTATGAAAACTACACGTAAAAGTATGATTTTATAACTTTTTTGAAATAAAAAACTCAAAATTGAGCAAAAAAAACTATAGCGGACACACCGCTGCATAGCGGACACACCGCTGAATCCACTAGAATGTGCTTCATTCTCATATGAACCAAAAGCTTGCGCTCAAGTGATACCATCTGTTTTGCTGATACCATCTGATACGCCTCTGGTTGGGACTCAATCCATCGCCAATGCTTCAAACACTTCCGTCAAAACACTCTCCACTTCTGGGATGAGTTGGGGCACCATGTGGCTCCAGGTGGGAAGCCAGGATTCCAACATCTTCAGCTCTTTGTGCAAATAGAACCGCTGGTAGTAGTTCAACTTTTTCAGAACTTCGAAGCCCATCACCTGGCTTTTCACTCCCATCGACTCCACCGTAATGTCATGGCCAGCGAGACCATTGAGCTGACACTGCGCAGCTGTGATCGAGCACCACAGGAGTCCAATGCAAGCTGTGTGGGGTCCAAGCCCAACATGGATGCATAAGTTCCTGCAACCTTCTCGTGACATCTCCAGCTCATCCAATCTGGACTCATCAGTCAAAGTAGCAACATGGGCAGCAATTTGCCCAGCAAAAAGGAGCAGCGCTTCCATGGTGCGTGAGCACAGCAACCAAGTTGAATCCTGTTGATGCACAAAATCTTGCGAGATCAGGACGACCATATAGTTCTGCGGTCATTTTCAGCGGACACACCGCTTTATGTTTGGGAAGCGGGAACTCCGCTTGTTTTGTGAGCAGAACAATGACAAAAAACAAACACTACACGCACTGGCTCACATCTTCGCTCTCCGGTTCCTTTTGGTCACCGCAAACACACGACATGTCTTTGGTCTTCGGAATACTTCCACCACGATGGGACTGCTGGAGGTGCTTGAGGTTTCACTTCCAGTACAATCTCCTCATTGTCGTCAGTCAATTTCCAAACGGTTCCCCAGGTGGTGTCTCGTACCTTGTCGGGAGGAGGGTGAGTTTCGGTGAGCAAACCCATTTAATACAGATGATATATATATATATATACAACTATACACTGACATACATACATCATATAGATATAGTGACATGGAAATTGCGAGATATGTACTTTCAATAGACCGCAGAATCAACGGCACCAAGGCACGAAGTCGAGTTTCAAGCAGCGCAGGTAGAAACCAGTTGCGGGATCATAGAACCACGATTGCACAACACCAGCCGTGTATTGCCACAGGACAATGTCGGTCTTTGAGACCACGCCGCTGGTCAAGTAGCAGCCTTGAGTACCACCGAAACGAATGATAAGCGGGGACACCGCTGCAAGATATATGGTATACATGCGTATAGGAGCGGGTACACCGCTTTTGATTGTCTAACCTAAAGGAGATCAACGCAAAGTGCAACTAAAGTTAGAAGGAAAATGTACGACCAACTAGTCGAGGAGCTTTCACTGGTTGTCAAGTTCAAGGTTACAAAGGCCAGTTTGTCGTCCAGACTAGCGTCGTGGATGGGTGGCATCAGTTGCCAAAACGGTAGTCCCTTGTCTTGCAAGAGCTTGAAATTCTTTTGAAGGAGCCGCGAAAGAACAGCAGAACTAAACTGAGCAAAGTCTTTGCAGGTGCTCCTCTGATTCTGCGCAACACCCGATTTGTATTGCTTGTGCTTGCTCTCCAAGCACTCACAACTCAAAAAGATGCCTGTTTTGAGATATTGCTCCGGTAAGTGAAATCTTATGTGATGCTTGGGCTTGATGCTGTCTGGGTATGCTTGGACGAATGCCTGTTGATGCTGGCGCTGTAGCTCATCCAAGTGCTTTGCTTCCCGTTCGGAAATCTTTTCCATACGATTGCTCAGATAACGAATAAAGGCAACACAGTTGGCAAGACGGATGAATGACGAGACCGCCTCTGTTGGAAGTTGAGTGCTTGGCTGAAATACTTCCTCCAGATAGTATCGCAACAAAGGTACAATGGCAGCTGTTTGATGCGCTTGACCCTTGTACAGACTGTCCCCAAACAAGCGCTCGTGCCACAAAGCTGGCAGGTAGCTAGGCTGGTTTTTGCCGGATGCTGCAGTGCCACGCCATCCAGCCTCCTTAGCGGTGATCCCCAACACTTCTCTGGTGATATCCGTGCCAGTGCAAATTTTCTCCATGAGCAACCCTACCTCCCACGATGCGACTCCATTGCACAGGTAGCAATGCATAAAGTCGAAGAGGATGTGGGACGGTGGCATGTGGACCCTCGAATCTGGCTGGAACAGCAGAGAGCGTGAGTCGTACGAGATTCCTAACACCTTCTCTTCCTGAGCAAGTTCGGCTCTTGTTCGACAACGACCCAGGCGGTCACACATCTGGAAAATTTCAATATCCGTACTTCTATCGAAGCCGGTCCACGCACTGATCTCTACGAAGTACGAATTATGTTCCACAAGTTGACTGTTGGATTTCAAAACATTCTTGCATAAAATGCATGGCCGTAAGCCTGCGCTGCCTTTGACTGAAAAACCAGCTCTGACAGCATCCAAGTCACCAAGAAAGAATGCTTTCTGCTGGTGACGTATCATCAAGTCAGGGTGGGCCAAGAAACCAGCTGTGAATTCTGCATTGGTAATTTGTTCCACCATGTGACAAAGGAGTCTTGAAACACCACCCTGCAGAGTGTTGATGCATTGGCTTTGGACGCAGGCGAGAGGTATCCAAAGGGCCTCATGCTTCAGAAGGTGCCAGGTCTCAAGATAGCCCAGGTAGAACAGGCAACTTTTTCGAGATTTGTCAGCAGATAGAACATTACCGGCTGTACACTCATCACAGTACAACACTGGCGTCAGGTATCCAGTCCCTTGCGCTGCTTTCACCAACGCTTCCCTGTACGACAGAGAGTCCAAACACAGCTTCTCCAAACACTTGCGTAGATTGACCATATGGATTTGCTGCTCGTTATCATCATGAGTAGCAAACTTGATAGGTTCAGTCACTTGCTTCCAGGGTCCAAGCTCTTCCTCTACCACATCTGTGAAGCAACCTCTTGAAATGCGCTCGTCTTCATCGTGGAAAACATTCCACAACTCACGTACTGCTCTTTCTGAGGCACCAGGAACTGCCAGGCCGCGCGCCAATTTTCTTCGGGCATCTTGCGGCAAAACACGCTTTGGCATTGCGAGCGTAAAGTCAGAGACCTTACATCTTCAAGTATGTTTCCTGCCCAGGTAGGTGACTGGCTAGAGTTCCGCCGCAATAAATTCGCATGCTTTTGATTGACTCTATGCCGCTGAAGAACATGTGCCAAAGTCAGACAATATATAGATCTGGGCATCGAGAAAGCAGCAAAGACAAAGTATGTTTAACTTAACACTCAATTGGCGAGGGTAAACAAGGGTCGCTCCAGCGGACACACCGCTGCAAGTGAGTTAAACAATTTCAATGTGGCACTTTTGAACTTCTGCTGGCAGATGCGCCTAAGTAACGCACCAACATCGATCTGACTTGCAGATTAGGATGGCAGACCGGAATGTCTGTCACACAGAAATTAAAGGTTGGATTCATCAGGCGCCTCCAGCCTTGCCCTTGGGCGCAGCCTTGGCCTTGGCGGCCTTTTTGGGCTTAGGCGGGTTGGCGGCTCTCTTGGCTGCAAGATCTGTACTAAAGGCAGTGCGAGCATCCTTCATGGCAGTTTGCGCAGCCTTGATGGTCTCCATCATCTCCGAAACCTGATCAGTTGATAGATCCAAGATAATTTTATTATGGATGGGACTCCACCTCCAAAAAAGAAAAAATTTCCCAACGAGAAAGCCTCTGGCAGTTCCGCAGGGTCCGAAGAAGCGCGGGTCTCATCAGTGGCACTGATCAAGCCGGTTGCGCCTCAGTCAAAAGCATAAAGGCAATCACTGGTCATGGTCAGCTTAAAGATTGCTGGAAATTTCCCTGGACCTCTTGGAGTTGCCCAGGTTAAAGTTGTTTTACGGCAATATCGTGAATTTTTTGTCGTGCAAACAGCATGTCGAGCGGACACACCTCTGTACACAGCCTAGATGCTTTTCTTCAACGCCAGGATCTTGGTGTTGGCTTCTTGCAGTCCACTGACCATTTGGTCATCAAGGACGCCCTGCCGCTTCTCAACCTTGTTCAGCAAAGACGCCAAGGAATTGGTGGTGCTGTTGAAACAGGCCATGATCTTGGATGCCTTGTTGACCTCCTTCTTCCAAGAAGCCGTTCGCTGGTTCGCAGCCTTTCTGGCAGCTGCGGCTGCTTCCTTCTCAGCAGAGCTTGTCTTGGGAATCTTTGGGCCAGACTTTCCACTCACAGCGACCTCATCTTCAGAGGGAATGGACCAGACGTCATCCCCATCATCCACATTGATTGTCTCAGGTTCCTGAGCCGTTGCTGAGGAAGGCTTGGCGCGCTTCTTGCCCTTCTGGTTCTTCAGCTTCAGTTCCGTCTCCATCAACTCTTTCTCGATGGTGCCCACTATGTCTTCCATCTTGATGGAAGTCAAAGGAGCAGTCCAAACCTTGCCAAAGACCTGAGACCAAGTCGTTGTTTTTTGAAAAGATGAAGACACAAAACTTAAAGATCAATTGCCATACTGAAGCGGACACACCGCTTTAGAATATAGTTATTTACAAAATCAAAAAAATTATATACCAAAGTAGCGATCACACGGTCACACCGCTCTAAACTCTAAACAACCGGGAAGCCAGACCTCAAAGCCGAGTCACATCGTCATCTCTGCTCTCCCCACGCTCTTCGATATCTTTGACATCGTAACCCTTTTGCTTCCACACCGAAAGTGGACGGTACTTCTTTTCCACCGTGTTGTGGACCTGCTCCGTCTTAAAAGAGGCCACAGAGGTCACAATGCTCTTTCGAACCAGTGCCCATCTGCCGTTCTTGGGCGTCGCCAGCATCAAATCACCAGTGGACTTGAAGAACTCGGCTTGCTGCTTCGGCTGCAAGTGGTTCAGCGTCCCAGGGATGCCGCCAAGATGGCGATAGAGGATCTGGTAAAGGTTCCAGCAGGCCTTGCATTGCAACTGCTGGCCATGCCCTTTCACCACAGCGCCTTCATCCAGAGAAGTGGGCCTCCTGCATTTCAAGCATGGGAACTTGGCTACCTCTTGCGGCTGAGCGTCAGGAAAGGTAGCCATTGCTTTAACCAAAAGTTTGACTTTCGTGTGGAATGCGTCCCTAAGTGAGCCCCTGTGCTATGAACATCAGCTTGTTTCAAAGCATTCAACAACATGCCAAGCCACGCGATCAGCACAGTGTTGCAAGTATAAGCGCCTACCACATGTTTTTTGGTACTCCGACAGCTTGCAAGAAGCTAGTCATAATCTATAAATTTACTATAGATGTTTCGTAGATATTCCATAGATAACCCATAGATACCCCATAGATACCCCATAGGTAAACCATAGATAAACCATGACAAGTATAGATACCCCATAGATACCCCATAGATACCCCAATCAAATTCTATATCTTGGGATAGATACCCCATAGATACCCCATAGATACCGCATAGATACCCCATAGATACCCCAACCATCAGCCATAGATACAAGGTCTCTCACCTAAATATTTTTTACCATCAACATAGACGTATTTTTATGTGTGTATATATATATACAATAAGTACCAAAAGAGATCAGATTCTACAGCGGACATACCGCTCATGCAGGCCAAGAAAAGAAGCGGTCACACCGCTGCTGTCCACTCTTTTTTCTGCTTTTCCAAAACTGATTTCACACCTCACTTTTTGGAGGGACGCTTCAGAACATCCGACGCCGACGCCGTGCGCTTCACACCTCTCTTTGGCTGCGCTTCACGATCTGGCAAATCGGGTGGAGCAAACAAGCCACCTTTGACCATGCGATCGTGTTGCTTCTTGTCCACTGTCTCGGTGAGCGTCCTGTACTTCTCGGGAGATGCCGTGAACTCTTCGAGGCTCACCTTGCGCAGGTTGTAGTCCAACTTAATGTTCTTGAATTGCAGAGAAATGCACATGGATCCCGAGATGATGCCCTTGTCCTGGGCTTCCTTGACGACAGCGGCGACCACCTGTTCTCAAAATGTTTCTCCATCTATACTTAATATAAACATCGACTATATAGCGGAGACACCGCTTCCAAAGGAAGAGAGCACTCACAAAGATATATATATATATATATATACTCCATTCTACATGTGTACCTAAGAATAATTCAACAAGCCAAGCGGAGACACCGCTGGTACAGCCTAAGACCAGCAGACCCACCATTGGTCCGATTCTCGCCTCTTCAATTGTGTTCCTGCCAAACCATTTGCCGGGCACCTGAGCCACAAGCTGCCCAGTCATCGGAGAGCTCAGCACAATTTTACGGTCTTCCTGAACCCAGTCCATTTCCAAGAGCTTGAGGCCAGCTGGCTCTTCGCGTGGACGCACCACCACATGGGACAGCAGGTCTGCAGCGCAATACCTGATGCGTCTGTTGTTGCGACGACACAAACTCCTGCTAGATAAAAAGAGTAACCAACACAAAAGGTGTTTTTTAATGTTTACAGATTCCAGGTTACATGTTCCAAGTTGGAACGCTGTCCATGTTGGGATGCCGCAAATGGTTGAACTTGTGAGTTGCATTGTTCCCACATCCAAGGTAGATCACCCCATCGCTTCTCACCAGGCGACCTTCTTGAACAACAGGGACTCTGGTCCACTCCGTTGAGAACGCCCACTGCTTCCACTTCTCTAAAGTGTCCAGCGACTCAAACTCACTCCAATGAATGCGGGACATTTCAAAAAGCGCCATGGGAGGTATGACACCACGAACCACACTTGAGGTGCAAAAACCTCACGCCATGCAATTGGATTGTATCGTGCGCATGCGCACACAGAGGTCATACCGCTACAGACCAACTATACGCCATTTTCATTTTCAGCGGACACACCGCTCCAGCAACCTTACCTCTATATAAGTCTATCACACAACCGCAAATACGACTGCAGTGTTTCATTCTGGATCGGCCTGCAACTGGGTTGGTAAGTGTTAGCACTTACAGAATCAAATTATCACAACTTTTTCAAAGTTGTCACCAGCTGGAATGTCTTCCAGTAAAAGCACTGCATCTTACATCCCTTACTAACCAAAGGCTTCGAGCACGGCCTTCTGCGCGGCCTGAGCACACTTCGCTTTGATCTTGGCCTCGCTCATCTTTCCAGTCTTTCGCAAGCGACCTGAGCATATCGATGGAGAACCAAATGACAGCATCAACTTTAAACATCTCACTATGCGTTGTCTATGTTCGTCTATACACATTTTCAGGTTCTGCAACGCTATAGAGTTCTTGAGGAAGAGTGCAAGCCGATTGTAAGTTTTGACGAGATACACTTTGTTTGATGGTAGGCACGGCTATAGACACAAGTCCTTGTCATCTTCAAAGCAGAAGAAGTTCCTTTCTTGGACTTGCCCTTCTTCTCCTTCACCACATTCTCCTTCTTCACGGATTGCTTGCTAGATTTCTGACCAGGTTTCTGACCAGGCTTCAGGAATTTCTGACCAGGTTTTTTCTCAGCAGCCACGGCTTTGGCTTTGGCAGCCCAGGTTGAAGCTTTTGCGGCAGGTTTGGGAGCCGCTTTAGCTTTCGCTTTGCCTTTCGCTTTCGGCTTGGCTCCAGGCCCTTCACTCTTCAGGCCATCGCGTTGAAATAAAGCCTCCTTCAATCTTGAACACGATTGGTCCAAAGGTAACGGTGTCACCGCCTTCTCCTGGGCCTCGTTATTCTCAAGCAATGGATCCTCAGGCACCATAGGCTCATGGGATCCCATTTTTTCCGGTTGATCACCAGCTTGACTTCCAACGTTCTCACGCCCAGAGGTTGCCTCCTGGCGGTTTCAATCGAGCAAAAATCAATCTCTGTATATTCACCCCTATACGTACATATATAAAAATTAAAGAGGTGTAAAAACCCAAACACTATAAAATATGTGTTCGCAAACCTGCAGTGTCACGAAGCGGACACACCGCTCTCACAAAAAGAAAGGTTCCACTTGAGCAGACATCAGAGATTGAAAGTCTCAATCAACAGGCGCTCCCTGTAACCATTTCCACATGTCCTGCGGCTGTTGTCGACTTGGATCATCCATGATGGCCAACGGAGGGAAAGCCTGCGCAGAAGTAGCAGGTGTGCTCGAAGAAGACACCACACTGGAACCTTGGCCGGGATTGATGGCTCCCTGGCCCATCTTAAAAGCGAACTCCATCAGCTGCATGTGTTCGGCCATGCTACTGCTGGGCGCAGTGTGCGGTGCAGCCTGCTGAAGTTGATCTTTGGGCCACCGCATTCGGGTAGCACCAACTGCCATGAGCAAAGTGTCCATGGGTACACCTTACCGCCGCAATCAAAGTCCATTCGCGCAATACGATCATATATAGTACTTATGTTATCGCAATACTCATACCATTTCCTATGACATCTCTAGACCACCCCAAAAAAAAAAAGCGGACATATAATCTCTGCAGGCATGATCCTGAGGGAAAGATGTTGCTTTTCACAAAAGCCAGACAATGTTAACATATACATTTATATATTCGCACGTGGCAGATAAACATGAGCCATGACACGGGGTGGCGCAGGGGTGTCTCGACTGAAGGCCACCAAGTAGTACTCTGCCGGCAGATCTTGCACTGACGATGGCAAAGTCTCAACGTACTCGTGGTACTTAAAATCATCATGTCGTCTGACAGTCTTATACTTCTTCCAAGTTCTCTTCAAAGCTTGCAAAGCTTCATACTTCTGGAAAGACGTCTTTTCTCGGCCATCATTGGGACATGTGAGCTGGAGCAGGTTGAAGACAACTGCATAGGTGCTTTCAGTTGGACAACGAAGTCCTAGCTCCCAGAGGTGACACAACAGCTGGGCCTCAGTTTTCTCTTTTGTTTGCTTTGAGAAACTGGACCATTGCTCATCCGTTAAGTAGTGCGGCAAAGAACAGTAGTTTTGTGCCTTCCGCCTGTCAGCCATTGGAACCCTATATGCCCCTGTGAAAGCCAAAAATCTACAAATGGCAATTAGTTGTCCATACTATAGTTAAACATATTAATCAATGCTCTTCACAAAGGGAAAGTATCAAAACAGTAAACACGTTTTCAAAGCGGTCACACCGCTACAAGCTCCAAATAACTCAGCGGACACACCGCTTTCACAGCACAACCCTTAGTCCGATCCGGTCTACTTTTGGACTCCTTCACCGTCGACGCGCGAATTCAGCTTGTCGTCGGCCGCCCCTTCTCCTCCAAATACCAAAATGCCGAAATTGGCGCTGTCGGCTCGACTCACCAGGACGGAAGTCGTATGTTCCAGTGGCCGCATCACTTCCTGTCGTTGATCAACCAACAAGAAGCCAATGCCATCTAAGGAATGGAAATATGTCTACTACTCCAGACCAGCAGAAAACCTTCTCTGGAATAAATACTTATGCTTTTGTGTCTGCCCTGTCTATTATGAATTCTTCGGGCTTTCTTAATATACCCAAAAGAGAACACAATGCCACCAAGGTACTATGTTTAGGAGGCACTGGGGACGGCGCTCCCATCTGTTTTGCTCTAGCTCCTGATGTAGTCACACTGGGAGGCATCTTCGGACATTTGGCAGCTGGACATGGCTGATGCGGCCTTGTCTTGGGCCGGACTGGCCCCATCTTTGAAGTTGGCATTCTCTTTGGAGGTGGCCTTGAAATCTTCGGTGTCGTCGAAGTCTTCGGAGTTGGTGGAAGCAATGTCGAAGTCTTCGGAGTTGGTGGAAGCAATGTCGAAGTCTTCGGAGTAGGTGGAACAAACCCCACCTCAACTGAGCTAACGCCACCATCTTTTGCTATTGGCTTCGGTCTCGGCGGAGCAATACCTTCACCAACCATCTTCGGTCTTGGTGGGATCACTCTGGCTGATGCGACTCTACCATGTGTTCCCATCTCCGGCGTCGGTGGAGCTACTCTGACCACGGTAGCTTCGGCAGGCCCACGCCCAACTGCGCTACTCATTGCAGACCTGGTCCTTCTCCAAGGCGGCTCTCCTGCAGTGCAAATTGTCTCACTGCTGATCAGATGTATCGAAATTCCACAGCGGGGACACCGCTGCATAGCGGACACACCGCTGCACGCCCATATATATATATATATATATATATATCACGAATATATCACGACTAACGGACTCACTGCTACGGTAACCATTGTGAATCTTCAAGCAAGAGAGATATACACCACTACAGAGTATGAAGCTCTTTATATAGATACAATAGACCTCCAATATCAGCTGAACAGAGAAACGACCTGACGAAACCAATCTGCACTCATGAAACAGTTCTATTCCATAACCAGTGTCCTGCGCCACTAGGAGGAGGCGGCAGCGCTCTCTTACGTCTTGCCGGAGGTTCTGCAGGGTTCGAAGGCACTGTATCATCTGGTGGTCTCTCCGCAAAATTTTCCAAAGTCGACATCTGAACCAAGCGGTCCCAAGGCAGTTGGAGATGCTAGCGAAACGAGTGTTTACTACTTATAGTGTGAAACCCGCTATCTCTTGATACATGCTCATTCGACGTTTTGAACTCTTGATTCTTTCGTTTCCGTTTCTCGTGAAAACTCTACTCTTGCTGAGGATTACAAATCTGTTCCACTCTTGTCGTTTCCTGCATCGTGAAACCCTTACCAAGATCTGCGCTGACCTGTGCGGAGAGCAAACCCACAGCAAACCTACAGCGGACACACCGCTTTAAAACCTATCACAACCAACTACTCTATATATGTTATGTCCCCATGCAACCAGCGTTCAAGTGTGTTCGAAACCGAAGCCGATGAGCGGCAAGTTGAAGAACAAAACACACATCAAGCCTCTTTTGCGCTATCCAGTCTGCTATCTTTAATGTCAACTTCCCAAGCCAGACATGAAAACTATCAAAAGCATATAAAAACTTAGGAAACAGCACAAAGAAGATACAAAAATATCAAAAACAACTATTTTAACATAAGTAGGTTAAGTAGAAATAAGTAGACCTTATGTAGCGCTAAGTAGAATTAGGCTACTTAACCTACTTGCAAAAAGTATCATGTTTAGAGGACAAATCTACTTATATCTACTTAGTAAGTAGGCTAACCAGATACAAGTTACTTCTAGTAGAGGGTAAGTAGACTAAGTAGAACCATCTACTTAACCTACTTATGACCTACTTATAACCTAATTGATCAACTTACAGCCTACTTAAAACTATGTTACGACCTACTTATAAGTAGCTAAGTAGGATCCGGCCATTAGGTAGGGAGAACCTGACTTATGGTACGACCTGCGAATACATTGCAGCCCAGCTCGGAGATTCCACATACGCGCGGTTCGGCCGCCGCTTCAATCTCCCCCATATTCCCCCGCATATCGCCCGCAAGCAATACCCAGAGTGGTTCGGATATGTTCTTCGCCACTCTGACAGGTGGGCATTCGACCTCGAGGGAGAGCTATTGCCGGAAGACACCATCCTCAGGTGGGCAACCATCCTGCCCGAGCTTTGGCAATTCCTGTACTCCATAGACCCATCCCTATTACAAGGTACCCCACAACCTAAGTATAGGCTACCTAAGGGATACTGGAGCTCGGATCATCCTTTCGTGCCACTTCGTCATGTGCGTTCGGCCGAAACCAAAGTTGCTCCGCCCAGAACGGTCTTTAACTCCGACTCGAAGGCCTCCTCATCCGCTGCACCACCCCGGACGGACCGTTCTCGATCCGCCGTGCCCAAGGTCACACATACATCGTCTTCAGCAGTCGGTGCATCGACTTCGGGCAATGCTTGGCGTCCCACGCTTGAGCGTGGGCACACTCCAGTCGTTCTTACACCAAGGTCTCAGGTCGAGGCGAAAGCCTCCCATGTCAAAGCCGGTAAGTCGACAGCAAAGGGTGTTGAGTCCAAGCCTAAGTCACAAGCAGCCGGACCAAAGGCAAAGCCAGCCGCAGCCTCTGGCGCGGATACTTCGACCTCAGCTAATAGTCCTAAGCCCCCTAGTCCGCCCCCTAAGGTACCACCAGTGCCATCACCTAAGGCAGCCGGGTCGGTCCAGGCCAAGGTAGGAAACACGCTTGTCGAGGTTCCCAAGCCGTCTTTGCCATTCAAGTTGCCACCGCCTCCCAAGGGTCCGGCTCCCCGACCGCCGTCGGGACAGGTTGCGAGTGACTTTCCTCCATATACCGTCCCCACTGAACCGGCACCGTCAATACCGTACGGGGAGTTCGAACCACTAGATGCGCCAGGGCCTGAGGAGTATAACTATCGCGGTCCACTAAAGGAGATGATCCCTAAGTGGACCCGTAGTAACCCAAACCAGGTCCCAGTGCTCAGACCTTTCACTGCAGTTCGTCCTACGCCGCCAGATGCCGATCAACTCGACCTGGAAGGTGTTCGCTCACAAGACGAGGTTCTCGAGCAACAGGCTTTCGACGACGTCGCACTCGCCAAGTCTACTGCATTCGGAGCTTTGTACGCTGCGACCCATTCAGGCCTGCTGAATCGACTTCTGCCCCCGGACCCAAACCGGGTGGACTCGGAAGACGACGACGTGGAGGTTGAGGAGGTTGAGGTGGAAGAGGAAGAGGACCAACAGGCCAGTTCACTTGAGCGGCCTGTGTCCGATGAACAACGTTCACAAGAGGTGGAAGCCGCAGCCTCCGGCGCGGAGCCCACCCGACCAGCAATCCTAACACCTGGCCCTGGTGCCTTCATCCATCGTCATCTCACAGCCTTTCGACTTCGCAGGTCCACTTGGGACCGGGAGAACGAGCCGGCGATGCCATTGGGGGAAGCCCAAGATCATGTGTACGACCTTGA
>JBAHVQ010201739.1:0-13125 GCA_036872915.1 Nanipora kamurai
ATTGGATCCTGCTGTTATCACTCACATAAGTATAAAAATAAAAGATGATGCAAATCAATTGGTACCATTTGATAGTGGAAAAGTGATTATTGTTTGTAAAATAGATTAAAAAAAATTGGTTATCTATTGCAATAAAAGGTTTGACTTAGTTCATTTATTAAGTACCATGAAATGCAATAATTCATAGTTGGAAGTAGATTAAAAAATATGTTCCATATCAAATTTAAACGTGATAAAGGTGCTCTGATACTTGAAAAGTACGACATGGATTTTCCATTTTCAACTCAAGTAAATAGCCTAAAAACTGTATACGCCAAACTTGAGTTAATCGAATTAGAAAATATACAATCTTCATTTCAAATAACTGTGAAGGGAAAAATTGACTTTTCAGGTTTTACTCAAAATAAGGAAGAAAAGAAAACAATTGATGGCAATATATTAACAAATGTGAAAAATAATATTATACCAACTGGTAAAGGAAAACAGTACAACACTTTTGGATCATTTTGTTTACGTCATCTTGTAGATCAGTATGGTACAAGTAGTTTAAAAGAAAATATCACGGCATTACCTAAATGTTTACTCAATAATTTGGATGTTATAAAATCCACAGTACAATTTGATATTAATTATTTATCGGCTGAATCTCTTCAGGAAAACATTACGTTATCTTTTAAACTCTCCAACAAAATTTTGTAAGATGAGTTCAACAGCTGAAAAATTTAAAAAACGATATGCTTTATTCAATAATTTGCATACCTTAAAATCAACAGTACAACTTGACATTTATTATTTATCGGTGAAACTTTTCCAAGAAGACATTACATGATCTTAGTAAAGGTTTTTTTTTTTTCAAAAAAATGAGTTTAACAACAGAAGACTATATGAAATTATTAAGGGGTCAAATGAACGGTCACCACTATAAAGAGAAATTATTTTATTGTAGAAAAACCTTGTTCTACACAAAAAGCTATATCTTCTCAGGGTGTTGGTTTACCTGATCATTTGGATACCAAAAGACTTAAAAAAAATCCTTTGAGTGAAAAAACAGAAATTGATTCAAGTTTACAAAGATTTTTAAGATGAATATTGCAAAAAAAGATGATCCAAAAACAGAAGAAACAGTTGAAAAACAAAACCAAATATTTCATAATACTTTAGCCATGTTCAAAGAAAAGCCATTCAATAATATTTTCACAGATTTCAGATAGCAAGAAATTTGGGCTACGTCTGTCAATACCACTTCCTCTCCATATACATTTGTGAAACATTCATCACCCGATGGTATAATTTCTTTAAGAGGTACATGTATCTCATGTAAAATGAAAATTAAGATTAATGCTAATACTGACCTTGTTGATGCTACTGCATGGGCTATGGATTTTGCACCATTGAAAGCACATGAATCGCTTATTACAACTTTGAATGGTCATCAATTGACAAGTGTCAATATTAATCAGGTTATGTGTACTTACATGGAAATGATAACCAGATATGACCCTGACACTATACTGTCTAATTTAGAAGTCAATTTAGGAGGATTTAATACACCTAATTATTTTGAAACAGTTGTTGCTCAAAGTGCTGCTGCTGCTAATGCTCAAAGTCATTTAGGTTGACGACAAATTGTTCATTCAATGGAATCAGCCGAAGTTGTTGTTATGGATAAGTTATATGGTTCGATGTATAATTCTGGAATTTATTTACCTACTTCTTTTGAACTAAAAACAGAATTTACACACCTTGAAAACAACAAATTATTTCAAGCAGGTAGAAATGCCAAGGCCTTGCCCACAATGATGACATGGCAAAAAATTTGATGTGGTATATGGATGATTTGAAAATAGCCTATAAAATTTTTCAACCGAACGACAAACTTGCTCGCAGCTTGAATCAATTATTAATTGTTTACAAATTACCCATTCGATTATATACGAGCAAATATCGTACAAGAAATTTTGATTACAATCGACAAACTATGGGCATAAAGCAGACATTTTTAATGGTACAAGACCTGTATGTGTTTTTTGATGAATTCATGTCAAAATAATTACAATGGAGCTTGTATCACATGTCATTTTAAATTTCGATGGGAGGGTATTCAATCAGCAGAACTAAAAGAAAATAGTAAAACTATAGGGAAACATATTGAATCATCGAGGGAAGCTTATTTACAATTACATAAACTAGCTAATAAAGAAGAGGGAAAATTTGCCTTTGATTATTGTCATTATGAAGAGAATTTTGCAATTTTGGGTTGGGATTTAACATCCAATCAAGATAGTAGTTTAGAAGCTTTGGATTTAAATACAAAAGGTTGTGTTGATATTGAGATCAAATATACTCAAGCACAGGTGCAAGGAACAATTATTGTTATTAGGGAATATTGTAATTCGGTGAATGCAGCTTTAAACGAACAGCCTTATGCAAAATTTGCTTATTAAATGGGGTCAAATACAAAAAAATTACATCAATGTTGAGATCAAATATATTCACAATCATATTTTCAATGAATAACCTTTACTGGTGATTATCGTCAATCAATTAACAGCAGTTTAAACGAACATTTAAATTTTAAATTTGGCTCATGTCTAATTTAAACGACCAACCTACAGAAAATGATAACGAAATTCGAAAAGATATAAAACAAAACATATACCGAGTAAAATCATCTTGTGAAACTCAAGATATGAGTAAAAAACAAGAGAGGATGTTTAAACGGAAATATGATCATTTAAACATTCTCTCTTGTTTTTTACTCATATCTTGAGTTTCACAAGATGATTTTATTTGGTATATGTTTTGTATTATATTTCTTCAAATTGTCGGCTGGCTATGGTAAATTCGAAAAGCTCTTTTGGAAATGCAACGTACGGGAAGTGAAGATGAAAATGATGATGATGGTGAAAAAAAAGATAAGAAAAATAAACATCACCTTGTTAACAATATGGATTGTATTGATGTGGATGATGATAAAGATGAAAGCAAAACAAATGATAGTGATGATGACAATATTGATGATGATGATGATGGTGATGATGATGATGATGAAGATAGCGATACCGATGATGAAAACAATAAATTATTGGTTCAATGTATGAAAAAATTAATTCAACAAGAAGAAAAAAACCAAAAGAAAAATAATGAATTCATTCCACAATTACAAAAATATTTAAAATGCAAAGATTTTAGAAATCGTCTCAAATTTATTAACAATAAAAAATTTTTATCTGAATTGAGGGAATTATCAAAATGCCTAAGTACTAGGAAATTAAATATCTATGTTCAACCTTCTGATCGTTAAGTATTGAAACAAATTTATCAAAGAAAACTAGACCCTGATGATGAAAAAATAATACTTTGTGAAAATTTAAAAATTGGTACTGATTGTTGTTGCTGCTGTTTTGTTAAGTAAAAAAACAAAGATGAATGAAAATGTTTTAAAATTAGTTAATTCCAATAAGTTGGATAAGTTGGTAGATATTTTAATGAACCAAACACAAAGTAATCGTTTGATACAAGATCTAAAAAATCCTGAAATTAATGATGTTCTCAGAAATGAAAAAGAAGTCGATAAATGAACAAAAGATGGTGAAGCACCAGAAATAACCAATTGAAAAGTTGTTCAATTAATGAAAAAAAGACAAACTGCAAAAGATAGCTTAAACGAGGGTTCTTGTAAACAATGTCTTTCATTAATCTCAACTGCAGAAGAAAAAAATTAAACAATTTTTTAAAGAAAACAACATTAAAAGACATCCAGATGCAATATCAGTTAATGATCAAATAATACCTGTCAATTATGATGATGCTTTGGCGGATCTAACTCAAAATGTTTCTCAGCTAAACAGTTCTTTATCACCAAATAAGCAAAATCAATTACTTGATATTTTAAAAAGAAAAAATTTTCCAGCCTCCTTCATCAGGAATAAAAATATAAAACAAAAATATATTGGAAATGGAAATGCAAGAGAAACACTAAATAATAATATTCCCGTATACCACGATCGAACAACTTACAACATCTAAGAGCTTTGTGAGAACTACGTCGACAATGAGGACAAGAACAAGCATCACCCGTTTCATCGTCATCGAGCACGACATCTGCTCGAACATTACCCCCTTTAAGAACTTTACGACGTCAATTATCAAGTGGTGGTGGTGATTTGTTATTTCCTCGATTAGTTTCACCACCTTTACCCTCTATTGCTAGAGGAGAAGAACGACAAAGCATTTGGTCTCCTTATCCTATTAGATCTGGTAGACGATGTTTGTATCGTCAATCATCAATCAAAAAAGAAAATGTTTTCGTTTTTTTTAAAATGAAAACTTACAACAAACAAAATTCAAAAAATTTGTAGTCACAATTATTTTATTAAAAAATATTTTTTAAATGTTTACCCTGCTGATAAATATCCCATAAAATTGAAAAAAATTTGCTACTGGATTTGGAATATGGATCCTCAAGACAAACCGGGACAACATTGGGTGGCTGTTTGGAAAAAAAATAAATGTATTTTTTTGATAGCTACGGATTTTTTTATACAGATTACGAAAATTCATGGAAAATGCATTTTGATTCACAAAAATTGAAAGTTATTCCTCACAGCGATACAAAATATCAAGTAAATATTTCAACAACATGTGGTGCATGGTGTATAATATATTTATTTCAAAAATCAGTAAGAGAATACACACAAAATTCTATCCATCTTTTACCAAAAAGAACAGTATATAATAAGGAAATGTATTTACAAAATACATTAAAAAAATTTTTTAATTCCGATTATAAAACAATCTACTGCAAGAAATGCATCACTAAAAAAGGAGAACAAATTAAATTTGAAAAATTAAAGGTTTTTTGTGGGAAAATATTTCTTTTGGGTAATTTTGTAAAGCTTTTTGAGTACCATCAAAAAGTAAATATCCATATGGTTTGGTATGAACATCTTCTAAAATTTGTTTAAATGTTTTCATTTCATATTGACAATTTCTTGCAATAGTCATGATATCACTTTTATCATTCACATTATTAAACATGACTTTATAGTGACTTGATCTTTTTACAGATCTCAACTGACCGTTACCGTAATTTAATTTGACAGACATAGATAATGGAGATGTTCTTGTGATGAGAATCTACCGTAACCAATTTAATAACATTCTCCAAATCAACTTTATTTGATACAGATGGTACCATAAGATCATCTAATATCAGTAAACCATTTTCTTTTAACAATGGAAATATATGATCTGGAGAGGGAATTCCTTTTGTACAAGAAACAAAAGTAATATTTTTGACATGGGGGTTCTTTTCCACTTCAGATTCCATTTCAGAATATAAAGGTTGATTTTTAAGATATAGCACAACAATATTTTGCAGTATGGGTTTCATCATCACGTTAATATTCTTGATTAATTTATATATCCACATGGTTTTTCCAGTTTGACTTTGACCACATAGTAAAATCACTGACGGATGATCGAATGGTATGACCACATCTGTCATTTGCTCAATCTACAACAAATCCGTAGGGTAACATTGAAAAATCGGATAAAACGTTCCGTTTATCAAAAGTAAAACTAAAAAACTCTGATTTCATCTTTTGTGAATAAACTTTGTTGATTTTTTCATACTACTACAATCTTTATAAAGAATCTCAATAGTATGCTTTTGATTTTTTACAATATTTTTTAATGAAATGAAATTAATTTTTTCTTTACATTCCTCTTTCATACTAAACCCTTTCATGTGGGTTACATTTTTACCATGGAATATGTTAAAAGAATAACATTTTGGACCTGTGCTACAGAATTCTGTAATTTAGTCATTTTCATCTAATTCATTAGTTAATTTACCCAAAAAATAACCTGTTTTTATGGGGTCATGATGAGTTGGTGTTTTATGAATTACCAAATCAGTATCATAATAAAGAACCTGACAATGCTTCTTTTCCAATTCTCTAAGCAAATGAAATAGATGCAATCTTGCATAAGTGGTAACAAAAGCTGCAATAATTACATTTCCATTTCAAAATTCTTTAACACATTCTTCATTTCTGTTAATTGTAACTTTTAAACTATTTTTATTTAAAAAATCTATTGATGTTAATTCTAAATTTTCGTTATTAGCTAATTCTATTAATTCATAGTAATCGGAAACGTATTTTGTTTCCGTATTTTGATAGTTTTGTCCAAATTTACCCCAAAGAGAATTTAATAACGTTTTTGTAATCGTTCTCAAACCAGGATTTTTTTCAATTTTCTCTCTTTCCAGTTGAATCTGTTGATGCCTTTTATATTCATCAATATAATTATTCAATTTTTCTTCATCAATTACGTTTTTGTGATTTAAGCAATTTGGTGGCACACCACTAGCTTCTTGTTTAATTTTTAAAAACGTGTTAACATAATTGTAAAAGATTCGATTTTTTTGGATAATGATAAATTTCATAAACGTTTATAATTTTGTAACCATACTCAATCGCTTCTTGAACTTCTGGAGAACACCACATACCTTATAACATTCTCTGCTCATCAGAATGTGAACATGGTGTCGTGACAGAATTTTCAGCACAAGTATAGCACAATGCAAATATTTATTTGCCATTTATGAGAAACATAAGTTTTCTTGGTGATAATATTTGACATTTTATTAACCCAAAAACATCATTTAATTTGATATGTGAACATTGACTACCAACATAAAACACAGTGAAAGTAAATAATGAGTAATTCATTGAGTTTTTTCAGGAAGATGATAAAACGAACAATTCAATGTTTGATTATACTCATCTTCCTTATAACAATTTTTACATCCATAAAAATAACAAATGTGAAATTGATAAACAGTATTTGTTGCTGGAGCATAACCATCTACAAAATATTGCCCTATTTTTTTCTCACCACGAGAAGATAAACAAGAAAAAAATTCAGAATATTTTTTAGATATTTCATTTAAATATATCATACCAATCAAACTTTGATTTACATTAGTGCAATAACCTCCAGCAGGTAATATACCAATTGTTTTTTTTCTTAAAAAATTGATTTTATAAATTTTCATAGCAAGAGATGCTATGGTCATACATGAGGCATTATAAAAAGGTCGTACTTTACAATTTTTGAACATCAATTCTAAAAAATTGACACAGCATTTTCTCAATATGTCAACATCTAAACAACAATAAGTGTACATTTCTTATCTAAAAATATATGTTTTTGTTGTCTTTGTTCATGCTATCAATCAAACACATCCAATGCTTTATCATCCATATTTTCTAAATCAAAATTTTTTTATCAATCATGTCACCTACATAATTAAGATCGTAAAATAAATAGGGATGGTAACCCTTCATCAAATCAGCCACGCCCATTGCTTTCGGTAAATTTGCTAATTTCATTTGCAAAAAAAGTAACTATCCAACATTATTAATTGATGTGCAGGTAATTCCATCATCATAATTTGATTACCATTCATCACAATTTTAACTTGAACATTCTTTGATAAAAAAATATCTCAATAAAAAAGTACCGTCAAAACATGAAGCATTATGGGCCACCATAACTGAATTTCTTTGCTCCAACAAAAATTCACAAAATATGTCTGTCACGTCATCACCGTTATTGTCAATGACATACTGACGGGTCCCGCAACATTGCACTTTTTCTACAGAATAATCTTCTAAAACACCTTTTTGTGATTGAAAACGATAATTATTTTTAACAAATACCTTATTTTGACATTTTAAACATAGTTTTTGCAACGCACAATAATAGGGTATTAATTTATCACTTTCATCCACTTTTGTTTCAAAATCAAAAAAAATTAATACGTTTTTCATTTTCTAAAACTGAAGTTTCACAACCAACAGTCATATAACAATAATGAGGTTTTAACACAGTTTTGCAGCCATAAGAGCAATAGATTTTGAAACAATGATGCATCGTAACTTTACTTTTGTATGAAAAACAAAATTTGGAACAATTTTATTGCATTGGTTACAATATTTGAAATATTGACATGGTGAAATTTTAATGTTGGAAACGCCTTTGGATGGAAAAATTTTGTTATACAAATGCTTTTCATAACAATAACATGAATAAAAATAGATATGACATAAAGGGCATTTCATTTTTTCTACAGGTTTTTCATCATGAATGGTATAGCATCTTTGACAGGTAACATTCTTTAATGTACAAACATGATCATTACTTTTTTTCATACAATGAACACAAAAGGGATTAGTTGAAATAAATTTCTTAATATTTAATATTAAATCATAATGACTATTGTTTAACCATAAGCATACTATTCGATTTGTTCATTTTACTAATAGACCCTCTTTGTTTGTTCACAAATCATAAACGATTTTGTCATCGTATTGATCCGAAAAAATAACTAAATCAATTTCCTTGTTAGCTAAAAACCTTTCAAAAAAGAACTGATAATCATTTCCTACTACTTTTCCCGGTCTAACACCTACAGTTTTGTAAACATTTACAATTTCTAGTTCGGAAATAATATCATTTATAGATAATCCTAATAAAAATTTATCCCATGTTACGGTATCGGTCAATTGAATTATTCCCATTAACAAACTAATAACAAAACAACAATTTTTGGTAAGGGTTAAGGGTTGTATTCAATCATATAGACACCCTGCTTTATTCGAAGATTATATTTTGTCACGGGTAAATTTTCACCCCCACCCCCATCCTCTCGGCCTTTATTCAAATGCATATAAACGCGATTTTTTTTATTTACTCTCTTTTTCTTATTTTTAATGACATACTTGTGAGGGAACGTAGAAATAATTAATCTGGTTTTAAAACGATTTTACTTACTGTTTGATCACTATTCAAATGCTTTTCTAAGCTATTTAAAAAATCTACATTCCATGTTTGAAATGGGAGAGTTTGTGTAGAAATGATTCTGTGAGGAAAAGTGGTGAAAATATATCTTACATAATAATTTGTACTGTTAATATTCATGTAAGTTCTATTTAAAATTTCATTAAACAACAATTTCATATTTTTTAAAAAATTTGGTAAAGAAGATGAAGTTTTTTTGAACATCAATATCATAAACATAATTATACATGTGAAATTTTTCAAAGTATTCTTTTCCTACGTAAGTTATTTGAAAAATTTCCATATTTTCACCAACATTGCTTTTTATTTTTTTCTCTTTATTACTAAACATACCAGTTTTTTTACTTCATCATCTGATAAAATTCCTTCTTTAGACATTATGATCCGTTTGGTAACACCCACACCACCAACCAGAACAAATTCGATAAAAGAACTTCTTCAACTGACAAGTCTTTGTTTTCTTCTCTTCTTTTTCATCATTTTCTTTACCATCAGTACAATCAATGGTCACATGATCAGAATTGCTCACTATAAAACAATGAAATTTTAGTGATGGTAACTCTTTTGGACAACAACCAGACGACGCCATGTCTTATAAATCTACGCACGCTGTTGTACAAGTCTGTCGCCTATGTTGTTTGACTAAAAAACCCGAATGTTGTTACACTTTGTATGACAACGACGAGTCTGTGATATTTTGTACTCACGTTTTTTGTGTTCATGATTTTCTAACCAAAGAAGACGATAACCTACATTTGGGAAAATTTTCTGTTCCTGAATTAAAAAAAATAATTGAAAATTTTAAAAGAACCTTTCATTTAGACGACAATTATTTAGCTATAAAAAACTAAATTGCTTTGTAAAATATCTTGAAGATCTTGATAAAGATACTTGCTTAGGTATAAATTGTTGAGCTTAAACAAGATGTCAAATCGCCACAACAATCGTTCCATCTTTAGAAACCAATACAAGGTCATTCGTTGTAAATCCTACATGAAAACAGGTGAAAGATGTAAAAGACGTACAGCCAGAACAAGTCTATGTTGGACTGACTTAGCCTACAAAAAGAATCTATGAATTAAACCTTCTACAATACCCAATGTGGGTCTAGGTTTATTTGCTTACAAAAAACCATTTTTAAAAGACCATAATATAGGTACTTACACCAGTAGACGCCGTACCAAATCACAAATACACCGTTTATACAACGACAGACCTGGACGTTACTCAATATGTAACCGTGGGAACCAATGTATCGATGCCGATCAATCTACAGACGGTGCACCACGTTATATAAACGATGCTAGAAATGCACTATTTCAAAATGTATCCCTTGTGGAATCACGTACAGGGCGCAGCTGATTAAAAGTGATCACTGAAACAGATCATAATATAAGACATCATGAAGAATTATTTACTCTTTATGGTAATGAATATTGGCGTGATTTGGGAAAATATGTGTAAACGAGATTACCAGATTTGTCTGGTATGTCTAGCATGTTTGAGTTTCATCACTATCTTATTAAAAGATTTTAATCTTATTTTTTTAATTATAAAAACATTCCCAAAAATCAGACTAAGATCGCCCACAACGATTTTTGTAACTGAATACGCTTCACGTGTACTCTTGATGCACATTTCACATGTATTATAAATAGCTGAAAAAAACGTAGGAAAATTTCATGTCTGTGTGTATAAGAAAAACATTTTCAATAAAAAATGTTTTCCATGCAAGTTTTCGATTTTCTTATTGAAGCCACAGTTGTTTTGGCTCAAAATTTAACTTACAAATTAGAAAAACAGAATTAAAAATAAATTTTACAAACCCGCTATTGGTCTGTGGAAGAGGTCAGTATTGCTAAAAAGAACAGGGCTCCTTCAAAAGTTGTCTCACAAGTCCGTATTGTCCAACGGGGGTTTGACCCACCTTGTGGATCCTCCATTACTAAACAGACCGACATTGGCTGCGAATGGTGTGTTGATGGTGAATTGTTCAGTTCTCAATTTTCAAGTTGTCCGTGTTTAGCTTGTTCTACTTGCGAAGAAGATTGGGAAGTACAACTGAATTGCACAGCTGAAAGTGACTCCCTTTGTCGTCCAAAAATCATAGAAGAACAACCGAAGAAACCCACAAAACTGAAAAACCCTGTACAAAGATACTTAGAAAAGATAAGCGTCACGGAAATTTTGGTGTGGATTTTAATTTCTACAGCTATTGTATTGAGTATTGCAGCAACAGTTGCAATCTGTACCCTGAAATGTTCTCCAACTCCTGAAAAAACCAACTCTTGCACTTAATTAAAGCAAAACAATATGCTTACCTTGTAGTTGTTATGGAAGAAGACGAAAATGACAAACACTTTTGGGAAAATTGCGCTTATTTTTGTAATGCTATATTGAGTTATTATCTGTCAAATACTAATCCTTTTTTATCAAGTACTATATCGTTAAGTGGTAAAATAAAAATATTACATAGAAAAGCGATGAATTTTCATTCAGATCGTGGTCAATATGCTAGAAACCCGAGAAAAATAGGTAATCATTGGGGCGTTGAACCTCATGATATTCAGCCCTGCATGTATGAATTGAATCGTTTTTATGAAAAGCACCACAAAGAAAAAGATATAGAATTATATATTTACTATGCCTTGCAATTTATACATCCATTCTCTGATGGAAACGGTAGAATAGAAAAATTGATTGTTAATATGTTACACGGTGATTTAAAACTAAAAACTACAACACAACAAAAACATAGAGCTTTGTGTAAAGTTTTAGATTTTTATTGTTGTACAAATAGAAAAATACTTGATATGAATACTGATTTAAGTTTATTAAAAGAATTTTTTTAAGAATTGATTTTTTAAATTTTTCCTGCTGTTTGAAGAAGCAATGGAGCCATAGTCCTCAATGCCATCCCCATACCAAATGCTCCACCTGTTTGACGCCGACCTCTTTGTCTTTTAATTTTACCCCTACCTCTCTGTCTCAATTTTTTACTTAAACCCACTTGAGAAATTGTTATTCTTTTATGGTTCACCATATTAATTTTTTTATAGTTCACTTATTTCAATGCTGCAAGTAAAAAAGGTAGTCCAAATAATGGAAGTACACCTCCCCACTGATGCTTTCTTCTTTTTCGCTTACGTTTCACAGTGCGTATTGGTTATTTATGAATGCTAGATCTTTTTTGATACATTTTAAAAATAATGGAGAAAACGTATTTTGAAAAAATTCAACCAGAACAAATCTATTATGCCGTTTATCAACAAAGAGTAAATGATACCCTCTATTTCACCTTAAAGCATAGCAAAAAAGACGAATATATTGGTGGTTATATCACAAAATTTCCTCATTATTTAACATCTATGTCAGTGAAACAAGTCTTCGTAGAGTGCGCTACATAAAAAAGGTAATTGTGTTTTTTATTTTTTAAAATTTTCTCATCCCACTCAATTAGTTAGTACTTTTTTCCCTTGTATTTTTTTAAGAAAAATGAATTTTGAAAGATTTCCTACTAAATTGGGTGCTCCTTTTGTTCCTGCTGAAGAAATTATGTATCGATTGCAACCCTTCTGTAGCTATAGATTAAAAGAATATCGTTCGTTTGAAACAAGTTGTGGATGTGGACATACTCTTGTTTTTGGAAGAAAATAGACATGGTCTAATTAATTATATAACAACCAAGTACTCTACCAAAATGTGAATAGAGATTTTATTGATCAAAAAGTTTACTTTGATGACTATGGATATCTTTGTTATGAAAAATAAGAATATACAACTTTAACAAATATTTTAGCGTATCGCTTATTCACTTTATAACAATAAACATCTTCACCGTCGGCAACCGTGACAAAAAACAATTCATGAGGCGTGACACTATATCCTATGTATAAGTCGTCTTGTGGATATAAAGTTAAATTCAACTTGTTGAAAGCGTATTCCTTTTCAGATATTCTTGCGGTTTTATTAATCAGTTACTTATTTTCATCATACTATTGGTCTTTAGAAACTTGATGACGCTTTTTGAATTTTTTATCCACAACTACAATAGTGAAGTCGAAATAATGATCGTTTTGGTTCACATCCCATTTTTCGTCAACATAGGAAGTTATTTTTGTAGTATTCACAGGGTCGTGACTTTATTACACACTGGCGAGACGTATCTCTTGGTATGATCTCCACAACAACCGCACCCGTTCCGGGGGGAATGTTAAGGTTACCACACTCCTCCCTCATTAGTTCAAAGTA